>BCKB01000004.1:0-287922 GCA_001950555.1 Pichiaceae sp. JCM 15000 | reverse complement strand
AGCTTCCGGACCTCTCCGTACGAATCGGTATCCTCCAAAGCGTTCAAAAGACGTGCTGTTTCCCGTGTGCATGCCATTCTGGTATCCCAAACCAAAGTCAGTCCTCTCTGCTGAAACAACATTTCTCGGTATCTCTCACGTAGATACGAGTATGTTGCCATCAGGCTTACACGGTCATTGTCGTCGAGTAGATCAAAGATGGTGTCAAGAAGCTCTCCAGGCAGTTCAAGTAGACTCATTTTGGGTAAGAAATCGGATATTCACTTCTCCATCTGATTGCTACCCAAAGTGATATGCGTTCTGTTATCATAATAAATAGATTGACTATATGCGAGGCTGTGCTCGTAATAAATACCTAGTGGTAAAGGGCTCCCTTTGGAATTGGCGAGCCATCGACAACACCATCCTTGACCTTGATCTCTCCGTACCATCCACCGTTCTCGAGACCACCGTTCTCGAATCCATGCAATTTCTGGTAGTCTGCGATCTTCTGCTCGAGCAATGGACGGAACGCTTTGACAAGTCCCTGATATGGCCAAGAGAAGGCCTCGCCCATGGCGCAGATCGAATGGCCGCACACCTTGTTGGTAAGTTCAAGTGCGTGGTCGATCTCCTTAGGGTTGGCCTGGCCGTCGGCAAGTCTATCCATCATCTTGGCCAGGTAGGTGGAGCCTTCTCTGCAAGGAGTGCACTGACCGCACGATTCGTGTCTGTAGAAGGCAAGCAACCGCTGTATTCCCTTGACAACGTCGTGCTGTTTGTCAAAGACGGTCACGGCAGCGGTACCAAAACCGGAACCGACGTTTCTCAAAGAGTCGTAGTCCATGATCTGTGTCTCGCACTGGGCAGCGGTCAGAATAGGCGTGGAGGAACCTCCAGGAATCACAGCCTGTAAGTTGTCCCAGCCTCCCTTGACACCACCGCAGTGCTTCTCGATGAGATCTTTCAATGGGATCGACATCTCTTCTTCAACTGTGCATGGTTCGTTAACGTTACCACTGATGGCGAACAACTTGACACCCTTGTTACGTTCAGCACCGAACTGGTTGAACCAGTTAGAACCACGTCTCAGAATCGTAGGCGAGACAGCAACGGTCTCGACGTTGGTCACCGTCGTAGGACGTCCAAACAGACCCACACCGGCAGGGAAAGGTGGCTTTAATCTAGGTTTGCCAGCTTTACCTTCGAGAGACTCGATCATAGCAGTCTCTTCTCCGCAAACGTAGGCTCCCATTCCGCGGTGAATGTAAACGTCAAAGTCGTAGCCAGAACCACAGGCGTTCTTTCCCAAGAATCCGGCAGCGTATGCCTGGTTGATGGCGTTCTGCACGCAGAGTGCTTCGTAGTAAAACTCTCCACGGATGTAGATGTAGGCAGCGGTGGCATTCATGGCACGGCCAGCACACAGGCAGCCTTCCACGAGCTTGTGAGGCTCTTTGCGCATGATCTCACGGTCTTTGCAAGTACCTGGCTCACCTTCATCGGCGTTGACCACGACGTAACGAGGTCCAACGTTCTTTTCCCATCCTGGAGGGTTCATGAAAGACCATTTGAGTCCACTAGGGAATCCTGCTCCTCCACGGCCCCGAAGTCCGGAATTCTTCATCTCATCGATGATCCACTTGTCTCCCTTCTCGACAATCTCCTTCGTATGGTACCAGTCACCGATCTTCATGGCCGACTTGAGGTCCCAAGAGTCCGTTCCGCACCTCTTGCTGTTTCCCAGGTACAGGTTCTGGAAAAGACGGTCCTTGTCCTGGAGTCCTCCATGGACATGCTGGGGAGTGTTCTCGGCAGTTGCCAGCGTGCGAACGCCTCTGCGAACACCCCGTTGCAACGTAGCTCTGTACTTCAACATGTTGCTAGTGGAAGAAAATGTAATTTTCTTTTACTCAAGTGTGATTTGTTGATGAGAATTTTTGCTGGTGCAGGGGCGTCTTCCAATAGAAAACCTTAAAAACTAAGCAAGCTACTACTATACTACTACTAGGTGGGTTAACGTTAGTATCAGAGTGTGCTAATGTGCTATTTGTATGTATAAAGGGTCCAATTCATAGAACTGTGCTCTCACAACTTGGTGGTATTGCATCCAGGACATCCACATCCCGATCCACACTTGCATTTCTTCATATGGCCGGACTTGCCAGCAAGAGAGGCGCCAGACGAACCGCCTCCGCACTGGCAAACGACAGTGACTTTACCCTTTGCTGGGGTCTTGCCAGACATTGATTTCTGCTTCTCTAAAGCTTTCTGTGCACAACGACAAACCATCTTGATATGATCTAACTGTGATGATCTGGAAGGAAAAAAATGGCCCGTCGTCACTTTTATAGCGGTAGATCTCCCGATAAGGGTCGGAATTCGGCTCCCAAAATAGAAAGTGGACACGCAAAATTGATGTGGTTAGAGATTCCCCATTTGGAAATTTTGATAGGACTGAGGTTTTAAATGGTCTTAGTTAAATAGATTCAGCTTCAGTTCGTCAGAACTTGGCCTGCTGCCATTCCTTCTTGATCAGTGGACCGATGGCTGGGTTGGCCTTTGAGAAGTATTCACACACTCTCTGTCTGATCTGCTCGTTGGCTCCACCTGCATGGACAGCGATATTATGGACGAGAGCCTCTTGCTCGCCCTTTTGGCGGCCCAGAACGTCCCAGAACCGGCCCGGCTGGTAGTAGTCATACTCGGTCATCTCTGGTCCTCCCCAGTGGAACAGGGTCACCTCACCCGAGTAGTTCTCGTCCATGAATGGGCATCCGGCAGGCTTGGTGCTGGCAGCGTACTGCACAGGACAGTTGTAAGCACCGGCGTAGTTTGGAGTAGCTCCCAAGTTGCCGTCCACGCTCATCGGGCCGTCTCTGATCTGAGGAGCAAAATGGCCGCTCTTCATCGGGCAGTTGACAGGGATCTGCGAGAAGTTGGCACCCAGTCTGTGACGGTGAGTGTCTGGGTAAGAGAACAGCCGCGATTGTAACACAGGGTCGTTCGAGGCCTCCATTCCGGGCACGGTGTTGGATGGAGAGAACGCAGCCTGTTCGATCTCTGCAAAGTAGTTCTGTGGGTTCTCGTTGAGTGTGAACCGGCCGAAATGACGCAGAGGGAAGTCTCCGTGCGGCCAGACCTTGGTCAGATCAAACACCGAGAATGGCAGCTGTTTGGCCTGTTCCAGGGTCATCGTTTGGATGTAGCATTCCCAGCTTGGGAAGTTACCCTCGGCAATGTTATTGAACAGATCCTGCGTAGTATAGTCAGGGTTGGTGCCGGCAATCTCGGTGGCTTCCTCGTTATTCAAGTTGTGAACACCTTGGTTGGAGATGAAGTGAACTTGAACGTAGTGCCACTCTCCTTGCGCATTGTACCACTTGTACGTGTGGCCAGAGTAACCGTTCATGGTCCGCAGCGAGGCAGGCGTGCCTCTGTTCGAAAACAGATACATCACCTGGTGCAACGACTCTGGGTTCGCCGTCAAGTAATCCCAGAACATGTTTGGATCTTTCAGGTTGGTCTGTGGGTTCCGCTTCTGCGTGTGGATAAAGTGCGGGAACTTAGTAGGGTCCCGGATGAAGAAGATCGGAGTGTTGTTATAGACGAGGTCCAGGTTGCCGTCCTCTGTGTAGAACTTTGTGGCAAAGCCTCGAGGATCTCTCGCCGTGTCGGCAGAACCTTTCTCGCCGCCGACAGTCGAGAACCTCGTGAGAATCCGTGTCTTCTTACCGACAGTGTCGAGGAACTTGGCACAGCAGATATCGCTGATATCATCGGTCACTTCGAAATATCCAAATGCTCCCGCTCCCTTTGCATGCACCACTCTCTCTGGGATGCGCTCGCGGTCGAAATGGGCCAACGAGTCTATCAGCCGGAAATCTTGCAGGAGCAGAGGACCCATCGGTGGCTGGTACTTCTTGCCGGTGTTGTCGACGCTGATTCTCTGCGTGGCAAACGCATCCGCAACAGGGTTACCATTCGTTGTAGTGTAAACTGGAGGAGTAACCATCTTGAACAACTGGGCGGATTCAGTTTCCCACCTGAGCTACGTTTATATATATATCTCCACCGTAGCTGCTGCACAGCCCGATTTCTTATCCACCACACATTATCTGTCTAGCGGGGTAAGCAGCAAATTTGATGACGTTGTGGAGTAAAAACTCGAGTGTTGCATGTGCTGTTGCTGTAGCAGGCTGTCTCGAATGTTTGCCGTGGTTGTAGCTTAGTAATTCGGTATATACTAGTAATTATTGGTGGACACTCGGCGCTCCGGACTTGGGGTGCAAAAAGCTGATTATCCGACCAATAAGATGAGCCACGACGGTAATCGATCGGCGGAGTTTTTCACCTAAGTAGGATTTGTGATGGACCGATGAACTGAGTGGGATTTGTTGCGATGAATATGTCTAATTAATGTCTATGTGGGTTGTCAAGGTGGCTAACCGTCAATGTCAATCTCAATCCTCTCTTTAGGATGGATCCATTTAAAAGCGCCATCCGCCTTCTTCAACAACGACCAGATCTTCTCAAACACTGCATGGTCGGTCGAATTAATGAAAACGTCTCCCTTCTCCTTCTCGTGAAGATACAACTCGAACCGAGCCAGATCTTTCTTGGTGATGAGTCCTGCAAGACGTCCAGAGTCTTCCACTACTATGGTGTGTGGGCCCAACTTGATGAACAGGTCCATCACCGACGACAGCGATGACACGATGTCCACGCGGAACACTTCCCGCCTCACGTACTTGTCTAGCAGTAGCGCACTCTCGGTCTGATCGATGTGCACACCGGTCAAATCCGCATAGTCTTCAGCACTCACTAGATCCACTGGTGTATCTTCAGACCCAGTGGCATGAGAACATCCGGTTTGCAACGTACGACGGTCTGCAACGGCTAGAACGGCCAACGTCTTTGGATCAACCACCGGGTAGCAGGCCCACTCTGTTTCCTTGAGAAGCAACTGTAACTCTTTCAAGGTCAATCCTGTGTATGGAATACTCACCACCTTGGACACCATAGCAGAGGCCAGTTTGGCATCTCCAAACGAGTGCTCCTCTTTGGAGTCCAAGAATGGAATACCGTTGAACCGGATCATCTGGTCCGCAATACCACCAAGGCCAAGTCCAAACTTGTCGGTGATCAGCTTAGTGACAATCACCACCATCATGGTTGGGATCACGTACCGTAAAGCACCGGTCACTTCAAACATGATGATCACCACAGTCAATGTGAGGTTTGTGATTCCACAGAGAGCAGCTCCAGCACCTAGGAAGGCGTACGTTCCTGACACCACAAGCCCTTCGCCGTAGATCATCTCTGCAATAAGTCCCACGGCCTTGCCAAAGGTGGCTCCTGCTGCCATCGACGGCACGAAGATTCCGCACGGCACCTTGCAATTGTAAGAGATGATCACCAGCACGCACCGCATAAGCGTGGCAATGAGCAGACTAACGATAGTGGCCACCATCTTGGCATTGGACTCAGACACCGCACAGAGCTGATTCTGGATCGTAGAATTCGACGTCGACGCACACTCACTGAACAGGATACCCATTCCTTCGGTCATATCGAGGCGAATGAACTGGTTCCAGTAGCCCACGACGGCCGTCAGTAGAACAAGCAATGCCACCTCTTTGACTGGGTTCTCCAGGTACTTCTGGCGGAAGGCGACAGCTTTGACGTTGTAGCGAGAAACCAGGATGCCGTAGATTCCTCCAAAGACTCCCAACAGCAGGAAGAAGGGCACATCTCGCGAATGCCACGCAGTATCGTAATGGACCTGGAAACTGACCAACTGGCCTGTACGGAACGGATTGATTGCCGACAGAACTCCTGTAGCGACCATGGCCGTGTAATAAGACTTCCACATCGTTGAGAGCCGGAAGTTGGATGTGATCTCCTCGATACCGAACAGAACTCCGCCGATCGGTGATGCAAATGCCACTGCAACACCAGTGCCAGCAGCGGCAGTAAGGAAAGACGACTGATTAATGTAGGACTTTCTAAAGTTCGGGAACCACTTGGCAATCACATTACCAATGCAAGCAGCGTAGTGAACGGAAGGGCCTTCTTTACCGACGTTCAACCCCGAAGCGATCACCAACGGTAGACCTGCAGCTTTCACTGCCAGAGTCCACCAGCCCAAGAAGCCTTCCATGACGAATCCTGACACTATGCACTTGACCTCTGAGATTCCAGATCCTGCTGCAGCCGGTGCATAGAACTGACACAGCAGAGCTGCTATCGTTCCAAAGGTAACAGAAACCACAATGTAGATCAACCACTGGGGTAGCCAATGGTTTGTCCATGGCTGCCAGTTCGAACACTCGTCGCTATCGCCCCAACAGCAGAAGTTCCTGTTCAGGTAGATTCCCTCTGTGCAATGGCCCTCCTTGATGTCTCCCAACCACTCTGAAACCATGTTAATGGAGCCTGCTATCGATCCAATAGCTAAGCCTATCAAGGTGAGACACAGCCACGTTTGCAAAGTGATCCACATTCGAGAACGGATCACTGACACCTTGTGCAGTCTCTGTATCAACTGAGACCGGTCGCCGTCGTTGTCGTCGTCGTCCAAGTCAAACGAGTCCATCTCAAAGGTGTCTTGAACACTCTGTTCGACCGACGAGTCCGGCTGTCCTGCCTCTACACCTGAGGCCTGGACCGTTCGCTCCGCCTCGTAGTTCCTGTTTTCCAGGTACGTCTGGTGGACCCAGTCGACAGTCTTGAACTCATTGAACCGCTTGGTGGTTCGTGGGTGTCGTTGAAAAGATTGTCTCCACATGAGGGTTAAATTTTGGCTTGGCGCAGTTGTCAAGATTTTGGCTGGTTTAGGCATCGATGCGATGGTGGATTATTCAGCGGCTGCCATAGCCTGAGATGGACAGACTGCTTCTACTCACTTAATATGAACATTGTTAAATACGTCACTCGACTGACCCGCGTAGCAGGCCTATAAATAATACTTAGTCTAACCAATGACAACGGAAGACTCGCCATCAGCAAACTCGTAGTGAGGAACTTCAAGGTTGAGTGGAGCAGGGCCCTTTCTGATTCTTCCCGAGATATCGTAGTGAGAACCGTGGCAAGGGCAGAACCATCCACCGAAGTCTCCTGCTTCTCCAATAGGCACGCAACCCAAGTGGGTGCAGATACCCATCATAATCAGCCAGTGAGGGTCCTGGACTCTGTCAGAGTCCTTCTGTGGGTCACGAAGCGAGTTCACGTCGACCTCGTTGGCCTCGGAGATCTCGTCGTCGGTTCTGTGTCTAATGAAGACTGGCTTTCCCTGCCACTTGACGACGATGTTCTTTCCAAGAGGGATGGCGCCGAGCTTCACCTCCACTTTGGCCATGGCCAAGACATCTGCCGATGCAGACATCGTGGAAAGGAACGAGTCGACGGTCGACTTGGCAGCAGCGGCTCCAAGGACTCCGTAGGCGCCCACCATGAAGTAGGTGAAGTCTCTAGTCTTGTCTGGGGAATCGTGGGCCTTGTTCAGGTAGTCCGTGAAGTCCGGTGTATCATAGGTCGACTTCAATGCAGGAACCACCTTTGTGAAGGATCTGGCCAACGATGGCGCTCTGCGCACACTCTTAAGACACGATCTGGAGAGCATTAGGGGTTGTCGTTGTGATGAAAATTTGATTGACGCTTATTGGCTTCCTAAATTTTTGCGTGGTGTACGGGCGTGATGATTTTTCATTACCCGGACGAGGACTGGTTGGATTTGGTTTCGGGGAGAGCGTCCAGACAAGTTGGGATTGAACCCAGTTGAGGCGCTGGGGAGTCGGTGTCTGGGATGTTTAGTGCCACATGGATGGTATTTGGTTGTTGGTTGTTGTTAATATGTGGCTTTTTGGTTGATTTTCCGCTGGTTAAGGACTGTTGGCGGGTTAATTCGAATGATTTGTGTGGGTTCCCCATCTATACCAACCAATACATATGCTTTCGTGTACCTGAGAACGGCAATGTGCTTGCTAATCAGACATTGTATGCAGTACTGAGTTTCGTCGAGATACCTTCGGTGGATCATATAAATGTTGTGGGTAGTATTCACCTCTGGTCACAACCAGGTGGCTCCATTGAAAAATCCTAGTTAACTAGCATAAATAGAGACAGTACAGAGATAGATACCTCCAATATATTGATATAACCACGCAGTAATTGCAGAAAGAACCAACCACCTGTGTTACTGGAACATCACACAACCTAGCAAACTCCCACATCAGACTCCGCTATCCCTCTATCTTTCCATATCTTCCAAACCGTCACCGTCTCTGAATCTACCTACAACTAAATCCTTGATATCCAGCAACCTGCAACTCCTGGGCGCCCTGGTCCACACGCAGAACCAATTTCTCCCACATATCTCTTTCCATACCTCCCTGAGCATATCTGTTGCACTTCCCCCCAACTCCCGCCTCCCATGCCACGCTCAAAACCTGCTGCCCAGCCCCAGCCCGCTACCTCCTTAGAACCCCTACACCCTGAAATTTCTTCTCCCTCCAGCAACATGTCCTCCGACAACGTGATTAAGCGTAAGATCGTGATCGTGGGCGACGGAGCCTGTGGAAAGACGTCGCTGCTCTACGTGTTTACTCTGGGCGAGTTCCCAACAGAGTATCACCCGACAGTCTTCGAGAACTACGCCACTGACTGCCGTGTCGATGGCAAACCGGTGCGACTCACCTTATGGGATACCGCTGGCCAGGAGGAGTACGAGCGGTTGAGACCTCTCTCGTACTCGAAGGCCAACATCATCTTGATCGGATTCGCCATCAACTCCCCGGATTCCTTGGAAAATGCGTGTATGAAGTGGGCCCAAGAGGCCAACCAGTACTGCCCGACCGCGCCAATCATTCTGGTTGGCCTGAAAAAAGATCTCAGACCTAATGATTTGGGCTTGGATGCCGAGAAATATGTCACTAACGAACGAGGCCAGGCTGCTGCAAGGTACATGGGTGCCAAGAAGTACGTGGAATGTTCCTCCTTGACCGGCGAGAACGTCGACGACGTGTTTGAGATGGCCACACGGGCCTCATTACTGTTGAAGGACGACCATGAAGGAGGGTGTTGTACGATCAACTGAGCAGGCCGCTCGCTCTGGCAGCGCTGCTGCAGTACTGTTGCAGCCTAACTGCCTTGCCCTCATATCGCTAGCATCTCAGCATCTTACCAGGTCATCTACTATCATCGGACGTCATAACGGCCACGGCAATGGCACTCGCACACCCTACTGCACCCGCGCCCCGGCCAACTTCACACGCCCAAGCCAACTGCAACGTCTCTAGCTTTTCTACCCACTCTGTTCGCTCCCTCTGGCATCTTTACTACTCCGGACGCTCTAATATATTAATAACTAGTACTGATCTATCACTTTTTCATGAATCCACCCACCATCTATGCTCTTTCAACACACCCGGGAAAGGCTGCTATAGCCGTCTTGAGGGTTTCAGGACCAGCCTCATCTTCTATATACACCTCCCTGACACACAGGCACCCGCCAAAACCGCGCCAGGCCACCGTGTCTAAGCTGTGGAGCAATCACACCCTGCTCGATGAGTCCCTATGTCTGTTTTTCAGAGCTCCAAAGTCGTATACTGGAGAGGATCTGCTGGAACTGCAAGTACATGGTGGAAATGCCGTTGTTAACGCCGTAACCAAGACGATATCTTCGTTGCACACTTCTAAATACCCAATTAGGTATGCTGAACCGGGCGAGTTTTCGAAACGTGGGTTTCAAAACGGCCGGTTCGACCTCACAGAGGCTGAAGGGATCAACGAGCTGATCAATGCTGAGACAGAGGCACAGAGAGCGTCCGTTTTAGGCTCTGTCAAGGGAGAAACCAAACAGATGTTCCAACGTTGGTCCAAAGAGATTCTCCAGAATGTAGCTCTGCTCACCACCATTATAGACTTTGGCGAGGAACATAACCTGGAAGAGGTCGACAGCTTATTCAACAAGGTCGCCCGCAATGTTGGAGCCCTAGAGAAGGAGGTTGCACACTATCTGGATCGAACCCGCAAGTCACAGGTGCTTATGGACGGTATCAGGTTGACTCTGATCGGTCCTCCGAACGCTGGCAAGTCGTCTCTGTTGAACACATTGGCTGACGATGATATGGCTATAGTGAGTAGCATTGCTGGAACCACCAGAGATGCTATCGAGGTTCCCATGTCCATTGGTGGCTATAAAGTAATTGTTGGAGACACTGCTGGAATCCGTCAATCTACCAACGAGATCGAGCAACAGGGCATTGCAAAGGCCAAGAACAAGTCCCATGCAGCAGACATCAACGTGGTTATGGTGTCGATAGACCAGCCAATTGAGCAGACTTTCATTGACCATATAGGTACTATCAAGGATAGAGAATTGCTGGTGGTCGTTAATAAGTGCGATTTATCAGGCTCCAAAGATGCCAATACGATCGCCAATACATTGCAGGTGGATCCGAAGTCGATCCGGTTCATCAGTTGCAAGACAGGTGAAGGAATAGATCAGTTGGAGGCCGAGTTGGGATCCAAATTCAAAGAAATCACCTGGTCTGGCCACGAGGAGCCTGTATCATTGAGCGAGCGGGCTCAGGATATCTTAGAGAAGGACGTGTTACAAGGATTCAAAGACTTTGACATGTATAAACAGACAGGAGATGTTGTGCTGGCGTGTGAGGCATTACGGTTTGCGATGGAAGGAATCGGTAAGATTACAGGCGAGACCGTTGGAGTCGAGGACATTCTAGGAGTTGTGTTCTCTCAGTTCTGCATAGGCAAGTGAGCTAGAAGGTGGCAGACCGTCTAGGAGGGTGCATCTAAGATGGTGGCATTCCATCCATTGAGACAATAACACGATCATGATGATCGATTCGCCAGAACCGGTCGTCGTGGCACAGCCTTCGTGGTGGATAAGCTCTGCCAGCAGTGAAATGGAGCAGGTAGCCTGCTAGACCTGCAACGACTCCTAAAATGGCCCCGACAACCACGTCAGAAACACGATGACGATGATCAGAGATGCGTGACGAGCTGATCACCGTCGACGTTGTCACTGTGTATAGAATGGCAAGTACGAACTTCCAACTCATTGCAGATCCATCGTAGAGTCGCAAAATGTCTGAGGTGTAGAGCAACTGGATCGTAGACGAGGTGAAGATGGTCGAAGTGTGGGCACTTGGGAAGCTTCTGAGTCCTTCTTTCAGAATAGACATATCTTCCTGTAAGCAGTCACTGACAGCAATCAATCCAAGACTTAAAACATCATCACCTGGTAGCAGACATCGGTTGAAAAAATCGGGTCGCGGCACCGAAGCCACGTTCTTGATACAAGACACCACAAACAGGTCCAAGGAGATACCAGCAAGCAATGACAAGCAGACACAATGCATGTTCCACAATTTCTGTGGCATAATGTCGTCGGAAAGACCAAAGGTGATCAAACAGAAGAAGAATAGTGGCACAATGGCTACAAACACAACCAACAGCCAGATAGGGACAAAACACTCATTTTCCAACTTGTATGAGTACATGACATCTCTAGAAATGTCCACCTGGGTCTCTCGAGGCCATGCCAACTGGCCATAAACGAGACCAATGACCAAAACCACCAAATAAACGACCCAATCCACAGCATAGGAGATCAAAGTGAACACGGAGATGTGGTAGCCAAACACACAGAACCGGTAGTCTTGCCGGAGTCCACGGGTCTCCAGAACACTGTTATATGATCTGATGGAGTCGCCTATCCTCTCGAGAGTGGCCATTCGCTGCCCAGGAGCGCTATAAATGCGCCTTGTCGAATGCCTAGAATCCATATTGTAATGGTCAAAATCCTTTAATGAATTCAACCCTACACCAAGAGCCAGCCAATAAGAAAAATTTAGTTCAACTAATCACCACTCACTATGTTACTTGGATGGGCCGCCTTCGGCGTTGGCGCTAGAGCGTTGCAGCAATCGATCAGACAGGCTCCTATTCTATACTATCCTATGGGACTCGTGTACTCTGCGGGCTTCTGGGTCGGCTTTGGCTACCTATTTGACTCGTGGGTCGACAGAAACAACCAGTTGCTTCAAATGCGTGTCGACAAGTTGAAGAAGACCAGAGAGAGCGCCTAAACGGTGTCCACGACGCTGTGGATTCCGCGCAGGTCGCAGGTCTGCCGTTAGAGCAGCACCACCATCATATAGATCACCGTATCTAGCTATTTATTTATGATCAGTTACATTAAGCGAATGTAGTGGCTCTATCACGATGCCGATAGTGCCAGCGGAAGCAGTGCCAGCAGTGGCGGCAGCAGCAGCTGCTGCTTACCGGGGTGTGTTAGCGAACCCACCCATCTGGAGGTAGTCTCCGTCGTCCAGGCCGTCCTGTAAATCTTTCAGTTCCTGATCGACATTTTCCTCGGACTCGTCTCCGTTCTCCGACTGTTCGACGAGATCGTCATCCTCGGACTCGTCACCGTCTTCGTCGTTGTCATCATCCTCAAGATCGTCATCGTCGTCGTCATCATCGTAGTCATCGCTGTCTTCATCTTCGTCGTCGTTTTCCGCTCCAAGCTCGTAGTCATCATCTTCGTCGTCGTCCTGATCTCCAACGATCTCATTACCACCGGGAACAAGCTTGGCAGCATCCACGAGAGCACCAGATGTCTCGTTGCGGCTCTTGAGCTGTTTCTGTGCCTTCAACTCTTCAGCCATCGACCGATCCTGGAAGTTCTGGCTCTTCACGTAGCCGTCGATCTTCTCAAACTCTTTCTGGTCGATCATCGAGAACTCGTACTTTTCTGTCGTTTCTCCTTCGCTAACAACCAGTGTAGCATTGAATGTGATTCTGGTGATCGACGTATACGTGACACTGTCAACTCGCTGGTTGTCAAAGACCAGAATCGGTTTGCGGAACCCGAAGATGATATGGTCATGGAGGAAGTACAGCCAGCCTTCTTTGGTACCATTGTAAGTCTGGACGAAGAAAACATCGTCTGCAGTGCCATCCACCACAGGCAGTCCAAGACTCTCGAACTGTTTCATGAGGAATTGGACTAGACTCATATCATTCAAGACAGGACCAAACTGCTCGGTTAATTGCGTGTTATTCAACTGAACAAGCAACGGATCCTGCTTGTACAAGTCGCCCATATTGTGCTTATACGTTATCAACAACGCTATCATGTCCTTCTTGTCGGGAACGTGCAAGAAAGTGGCGAAATCCACGTTGTTACCACTGAGATCGTTCAAGACGAACTCCGGCCGCGTCTCGATCTGTTTGGTCAGAGCGAAAAACGGCGCTTCTCCAGGAAACGCCCCAATGACCAGGTTCAGCCGCTTGCGGAGAGGAGATTGCACTGATAAGTCTGGAATTTGCAACACTATCTGAGCTCCAGCGAGGCTCGATGGCAACGCGGTCTTGTCACCGACTTGCTGGGTCTTTTGCTTCTTATGGCTCGGCCCAGAGTTCTCATAGTGTGCAATAAGATCCTTTACCAACGGCTGGATCTCAGGGTACTTTGCAATGGCAGATTCCACCCTCGTACGGAGCGGTTTCGGTAGTGTTTCCATAGTAGATGCTGTCAAGGGAAGCTCCAAGTTATTTTTTTTTTTCGCGTACTTTCACCGCCTCGTTTTTTTTTAGGTGGGGTGCCGACTGGAATTCCACTTTCCCCCGTTAATCCCTCCACACTCATCTCATCCTATCCATGACAGAGGTCGCCCTCCCACTCTACGAGGACGAAGTGTGCAATGCTTACATTGCACCTTCTCCTCGTCAGGTCCTTCGGATCGCCATCAACCTGAAAGCCGTCATTGACGAGCTCGTTCCAGCTGTGATACCTCCAGACCAGATCACCTCGGACTCTTCGATTATTCTCACTGATAGCGCAATGGCGGCCATCCGCGGAGCCGCTGGCGGTGAAGGCAAAGGAAAGAAGTCCTCTGCTAGAAGATACCAAGCTTCTCTGGTGTTCTGTCTGCTCAAAGTGGCCAGCTGGTACTCTGGATTGGAAGACAACCAGTTGACCCACAAGGATCTTTACGCTACCCGCCACTTGGCGGCTGAGACAATTGCTGCTGTACTCATTGGAGAGGAGCAGGACGATCGGTATCTTTTCCTTTCGATGCTCTGTCACCGTTATTCGATCAATTTGAACGATGAGGATTCCGCTCCAGAGAACGCGCTCGAATTGGCCGTTGACATGCACTGCGACGGAGTGATCACTTCGCCCGGTTACCAACGGTGTATCAAGTGGCTCTGGCGTGGATGGATCGTTCAATCGAGCCACGACCCTTCTGAGTACGTTCTTTTCAAGGGAACTTCCAAGACATCTTTCTGGTATCACTTTGAACCGGAACGTATCAGCACTCCTTACTATCAGAACATTCTTGCCATCCTGTTCTCTCTGGTGTATCTGGTCATTTACACCGTGATAGTCAACACCGATACTCCTCCACGCAACACCAACTTCTTCGAGGCTCTGTACTACCTGTTTACCATCGCTTACGCTCTCGATGAGCTCATCAAGTTCTCCCACGTCGGATCAAACTACCTGGGATTCAACTCTGCCTTCAACGATTCCATGTATGCGATTACCCTCATCTCTTTGGGCGTCAGAATCGCCGGTGTTGCTGCCAAGTCTGACGAGAAGTGTGATCAGCTTAACACCATCGCTTACCGGATTCTATCGCTGGTGGCACCATTCATGTGGGCCCGGCTGCTTCTCTTCTTGGACGTCTACGAATTTGTTGGCACCACCATCGTTATGATCAAACGTATGATGCAAGAGTCGGTGATCTTCTTCTTCCTTCTGGCCATCATCCTCATCGGTTTCCTCCAGGCCTTCCTTTGCCTCGACCAGGCCGATGGTAAGCGTGACTTGACCAAGTTGATCATGAAGTGGCTCCTGAGAACTATCCTGGGAGGCGCCGATTTCGATTCTATGGAACGGTTCGCATACCCATATGCTTCGATTCTCTACTACTCTTACACGTTCATCGTGGTGACCGTTCTGCTCAACATCCTGATCGCTCTTTACTCGACTGCCTACGCTGAGGTCTCCGATAACGCAACTTCAGAATACCTGTGGCAGTACTCGGGCAAGATCCTCAGATTCGTTCGTGCTCCTGACGATAAGGTGTTCGTTCCACCATTCAACCTGATCGAGGTGTTCCTTCTCCAGATCCCACTCAGCTGGTGGTTGCCTTACACATCCTATGCTACTGTCTGCGACACCGTCATGACTATCATTTACAGTCCTATGCTGGTCTGGGTTGCTTCCCATGAGTCTAGAGAGGCCAAGCGCATCCAGTACAACCGTGAGAGACATGTTGCCGACGATGCCAACGAGGAAGACACCGAATGGGACCTCAAGGATGGCTTCGACCCTGACGCAGAGGATACTTCAGACCAGATCCGCGAGTCTCTTCGCCGCCAGAAGAGAGCAGAGCTCGAGGATCCAACGTTCGCCAAGAACTTTGAAGCCTGGAAAGCATCTCTGTCTAAGATCTCTCCTCCTATCGAGACAGCTCGCCAGCAGAACGTTCTGTGGGAAGAGTATGTTCTTTACGATCATATCGATAAACTAACAGCATTGGTCCAGACCCTCATTGAACAGACTAAGCCTGCCAAAGCTTCTAAATAATGACGTTAAGCTATCTTTTTATCCACCCTCTAATCCTCAACTTTTTACTGTCCCTCGCATGTCTGTGGAAAACACTACTGACAACCCCAAGGACTTGGAGGAGTACCGAGCATTGTCATCAGTGCTCTCTGCTCACGTCAAGTATGGCCAATGGGCGAAAAGTACCGTGCTGAACCCGAAAAAACTCAAGTGGGCATCTCTCACCAAGGAGGAACAGTCTTTACTGCCCTGGTTCCCTGAATACCTTCAAATACTGGACTGGTCGATCTCTAATAACGCCCAGTTCTTCCAGGATGTTGCGCTCAAGACTGCTGAAGGTTGGGGAGCACAGACGGACCAACCTTCATGGTTCAATGCCACTCCTCAGGACCTCGATAAGGTGCGCGGGCTGATGATCCAATACACACGAGAATGGTCCGAATTGGGTGCCGGCGAAAGAGAAGCATCGATGGGACGTATTCTCAAGACTTGTGAAGAACTATATCCGGATGTGGAACGGAGACAGAACGTCGAAGTGCTCGTTCCTGGCGCTGGACTCGGTCGACTTGTGGTGGAATTTGTCGGACGAGGTTTCCGTACTCAGGGCAACGAGGTGTCCTATCATATGCTTCTGAACTCATCATTCGTGCTCAATTCCACCTATTGCACAAATGAGTTCTGTCTGTGTCCATTCATTCATAAAGGTTCCAACGTGGCAAAGCGAAACTACCAAGTCCAGCAAGTGTACATTCCTGATTTCCTCCCTGGAGACGTCTCGAGGATCAACATTGAACACCCTACGGTGCCAGTGGGGGACCTGATGTCGATGGTGGCAGGATCTTTTGTTGACTTGTATGGACCTGTGGACTTGGGCAAGATCAACGACTCTTACACTCAGGATAAGCAGGCTACAGAGTTCCGTCAGACCATCTCCAACCACTTCCACGTCGTGGCTACATGCTTCTTCTTAGACACCGCATCCAATGTCATCGATTACATCAAGACAATCAAGAACTGTCTACGGAATGATGGCTACTGGATCAACTTCGGCCCATTGCTGTGGCATCATGAGGATGATGACACTGTGATAAACACCACGATCGTCGAACACGGAGTCTCCAAAACTGTTCCAACACCTGCCAAGGGACTTGAACTAAGCAGGGAAGATCTCATTCAGCTCATCCAGGATATGGGATTTGAGTTCGTCAAGCACGAGTCTGATATAGAGACAGCGTACGGTGGTGATCCCAAATCGTTAGGCGGTTGGTACTACAAGTCCGAGTTCTGGGTCTGCAAGCTTAAAGATAACCTATAGAGTCCTGCCATTCCTGTAGATGATCGATATCGATCTCCGTCTCCGAGCTGTTTTGGAATCCGTGCGCCTCGCTGCTCATTGCTAGCAATGCAGACAACTTGGCCAATCCTGCCACCATCTTCAAACTACGGCCCTGGCTTCGATAATACCCAAACAGATTCTTATACAGCTGGACCTTTGAGTCTCCAGCATTGTCCATGATCTGTTGAAGCGTTTTGGGCATGATCGGCAGTCCCACAGCCGTCAAGAAAGTGTACAGTTGCATCGGTCGAAGCATTCTCTCTGCATCCTTCTCTGCAAGCTCTGTTTGCAACATTGCACTCACTTTGCGCCGACAATCGGATGTTGGAAGAATGTATTGTTTGAGGAACCCTAAGAACTGGTCTTTGGTCAAACTGTGAAGATCGGTATCCATAGCATCCTCTCCGTTCTGCGAGAACCGGTAAGATCTGTTGACGATCTGATCCCAATATCCTTGATGCCGGCTCATCAGTCGACTATTAGAAGGGGTCGGGGTCTGTGTAAGACTGACAGGCCCTCCTGCAGCTACCATCTGTTGGTTGGCGGTGTCAAACTTACGTGTCAACGCTTGAAATTTGCTTGTGCTCAGCTTGCGCATCTCCGCTGACCACTCCATGATGACACCTTCCACTTTGGATTCCAGCACTTGTGGACTCAACTGGCCACTCATCAACGTGATATGGATACCGTGGACTTTCCTGAAGACTCTCATTCCGATCATCACCACATATCCAAGCTGGTACTGAACTCTCAGCTTGTGTAGCAGCGTGCTTGCCATGACGAACGCAGCAAACTTTGTCATTGCCCGGCTATGACTATCTCTACGCAGTCCAGTCTGCACGAAGTATGACAATGCACTTGTCCGATCGTGACATGTCGATTTGGCAACGTAGTTGCTGTTTATGGGCAGCTTGATAGTCGACGGTATATTCCACCTGGACCCACCAAGATTCGTAACTAGCAGCGAGACACATCCAAGGACCTGGTTTGCAGCGAGTTCGGGACTGTCGATATCTCCATGGATCAATCCGCTTAGGTAGCAGAGATCGAAGATCGATTTCGAAACCCTGTTAAATGCGGCCAAGTTCATATACTGAAGGGTGTCGACACGTTCTTCGATGAGCCAGGTCTTCTCTTCCATTATAGCCATGAGTCCCAGTGAGACGAGAATGTGCGATGGGAAGTGTTCTCCAGTATCAAACTTCTTCTGAACTTGCACTCTTGCTTTGCGAAACTGTACCATCGTGGGCGGGTCATCTATGACCTTCTTGATGGCACGGATAATTCTAGTCAAAATCATCATAATCTTGGGCTTCGGACCTGACACTTGTATAACTATTGCAGCATCTCCTCTCAACGAAGGTAGCACCTCGTAACTATAGCCAATTACCAGCGCTGGATACAGTTCTGGCTGTAAATGCGTCTTGACCAACTGACACAGAATCTCTAATGCAATGACATGGTTGGCATCCGAATGCTCTAACTGGCTTGTCAGCTCAACACTAACAAATGCCCTATCCTCGAATGGAACATCATACTCTCGTTTGACCCAGAACTCGCATCCATTGCCGGATTTTTCAATTTCAGGGATTCTATCATGTGTGGTTGAGTTGACTGCAAACCCAAGCGGGGAGCCAGTGGACTCCATTGCCTTGAGCAACGTGTGTGGATCAATTGGTGGCAAGAATGGGTTTGGTGGCGGTATCGAATATCCAGAATTAAGTTGAACTGGTGGTAGCTTGGAGATAGCATACTTGAACTTGAAGTAAGGATCTGTCGATGTGGCATCGGTTGGACCCAATTCACAGATGTAGCAATTTGAGGGCTGACATGTTTTGGAGGTAAACCGTTGGAACTTGATAGCCTGCTTGAGCCAGAATTGCTTGGACTCTTCATAGTTACCGAACTGAGAGTCGGTATAGTCATAGCAAGGAGAGTGCTTGAAGAACCAATTCCCCAAACTCTTCTGAGGATCCAACAACTGTTCGGATAGACTGCGAACTTCAGCTAAACTACTGGAGCTTTCCTCGCAGTGGAAGTAGTTGTAGAGATCAATTTCATTGCACTGTGCAATTGACTTTGCCAGCCGTTTTGAGTTGTCCAGTATTGCCAGATAGCTGAAAACAGATTCAATGATCAAGTGAATGTTTCGGCTTCCAGTCTGTGTTAGAGAGAGGTCGATCTGGAGTGCTCTGAAACCAGAACAGATCGACCTTGCTCTTGCCACCACCTCTGTCACCTGCTCTGCAGCCATAAGTTTGGAGCTGAGACCACCTGAAGTCTCGCTCCCAATCAAATGACACCAGAAACCCTCTAATATCGCTTGATGCTTGCCTTCTGCTTCGTACGGGAAGAAAATCCGCAACGATGGAACGGCCGATTGTATATGAACTATCGAGCCACCGTCTTGGAATGGGAAACAACTATACCTTGGCTTCCATATGTCGGAAGCTATGTTGAGTAGAGACACGTTGAGGTGATCAGAAGGTCCTGTATCAGACCGACTAGCACTCCCAATACTGGCAAACCGATTGACCAACCGTTGAAGCTTATTCAACGACTGTGGGCCTTTAATAACGAGAGCCATCCGGTCCGGCTTATACTCTCTTTCAAAGAATGAGATCAGACGAGTGCACATATTACCAGCGTGCAACGTCGCAAAGTTTCCAGTAGAAAAACGACTGAACTGGTGATCTTTAGTAGCGAGCAACTTCAATCCATGGAAAGAAATCCTCGAAGAGAGACCAACATTCTTGGAGTGTTCGCTATCCACAGCCAGGATTTCCCTGTCACAGTACTTGGAATCAAACAGAGGATGATCAAAATATGATGCAAACACCTCTAGAATTGTGTCCAGTGTGTCCTCCTTGGTATCGTTGACTGGTACACTGAAGAAGAAACTGGTCTTCTCACCAACGGTAACAGCATTCCAACTGCCTCCAGCTCTCTGAACCATCCGTTTATAAGTATCAGACTTGGTGAACCGTTTAGAACTAACGCAAACCATATGCTCACACAGATGTGCGAGTCCAGGAAGATCGTCAGGATCAGCGTGATGGCCCGTGGCTACACTGAGAGAAACAGAGGCCAGACCGTCGGCTGGATCACAAATCAGAAGCGCCACGATGCCATTGGGCAACCGTAGAAACTTGTAAGGGTTTCTTTGATGGATCCTGGAAAGAAACATGTCACCCCGTTGGAAAGAAATCCAACAGAGTGGAGCATCTGTTGACCCATGTTTCAGGTGTGGAAAATTACCTATTCGGGGAGGGTCCTGAAAGACTGCGCCCGGTGTAAAGTTTTTTAGGCAGCCGTTTCTTCTAGAGAGTAATTTTGGCCCTTTAAATAAACCCATGTCATCACCGGCCAATAATCAAATCAGTGTGAAGCTGGTGCTTCTAGGCGAGGCGGCCGTCGGCAAGTCATCTCTTGTGTTGCGGTTCGTGTCGAACGACTTCGAGGAAAACAAGGAGCCCACAATCGGGGCTGCCTTCTTGACACAACGTTGCACGATTGGCGATAAGAACATCAAGTTTGAGATTTGGGACACCGCTGGCCAGGAGCGGTTCGCTAACTTGACTCCACTCTACTACAGAAACGCGCAGGCAGCCCTCGTCGTGTATGACGTGACGAAGCCGGCCTCTTTCATCAAGGCACGTCACTGGGTGAAAGAATTGCACGAGCAAGCCTCAAAGAACATCATTATTGCGCTCGTTGGCAACAAGGTGGACCTGGTGGAGGACCCGGAGACGGGCGAAGAGATCGAAGGTGCGCGGAATGTGTCGAAGGAGGAAGGCCAGAGCCTTGCCGATGAGGAGAAGCTACTTTTCTTTGAGACGAGTGCAAAGAGTGGCTTTAACGTTAATAAGGTGTTTACGACGATAGGAGAGAAGATTCCCGACGCCAACCACAAGAAGCCCGACAGGGAGGAGACGAACCGGATCGACCTGACTGCTCCAAGTGACGGCGCCAACGATGCTGCGTGCGGTTGCTGAGTAATGGTCATAAGCATGGTCATTTTTAGGAATGGAAATACATTGCGATGATACGTAGATAAATAGCTGAGCGTTGTTGCCACTACAGCTTGGCCTTTGGACCATCATCAAGTCCACCCATAGTGGCCTCCTTGTTGACGCTGAGTCCACCCGTAGTTCCCTTCTTATCATCGAAGAAGACCACCGTCACGGTCAAATCGTCGCGGTAACGACGACTTAGAGGGGACGGAATACTAACGAGCAAGTTGACATGCTCTTTGGAGCCGCCATTGCTGAGAGCGTTTCGCACCAGATGTGTAGCCACATTGTCATCCTCTAATAGGTACTTGCTAGCAGACGAGATCGGACCCCGACGGAACGGTTGCTTTTGAGACTTGGTGGCACTGTCGGAAACGTCGAGCACCTCTGGCAACACTTTATCATTGGAGCTGGAGAAGATGCTATCAAAGAAGCTTGCCTTAGGTTTGATCATGTCTTTCTTCTCCATCCACTTGACAACCAGTCCCACGATCTCCTCGTTCGACAGCATCTCGTAGAGTCCATCGGAGGCCATCACCAGGAAGTCGTGCTTCGATGGATCGATGTCGTGGGAAGTCACAACGGGTTCTGCCGTCACGTATGGCGGAGTCTTCAAGTTGGCAGGAAGTTGTCTGCCAAAGAATTCGTTGTAAACCTTAGTCTGTGTATCGCGAGACCACTTGTAGCGGGCATCACCAAAGGCACGAGTTGGCTCCAACGATCCCAGAACACGGCCATTGCGCACCACGTTGGGCTCATTAGGGTGCTCAGAGAGCAACCGAGCCACCTCTGATGGATTTTTACCTGTCTGATCAACAGACAGCGCGTTCACAGTCCACTGGCCATTCTCATCGAGAGAACCAAGCAAGGCACGAGAATCGCCTGTCACGGCCACTTTCAGGCGCTTGCTGTTGGCATCGTAGAAAGACATCAGTCCACACGATCCCGACAATGCTGGCATCAACAATTCAGCGGCAGCACCCTTGTTTTCTGGGTGATCAAGCAACTTTTGTACGTTCTTATTGACGATCAGATCGTCCAGTTTGAGGAAACCGGCCTTGATGGCACGATCGATCGAGTCCGATGTTGGGATGGCACGCAGCTCCGAGTCGCCAATCTTCTTGTACGCACTGGCAGCGAGTTCTCCCACGACAACGTCTACAAGATCCTCTCTCAACTTTGCAGAAGTGGTCCAGCCGGCATGTCCGTCAAACACACTCCAAAAGTACCAGTCGGTGTCGACCCGTTCGTCGCGGTCTTGCAACGGAACAGTCATGACCCGCTCAGACCGGTCGTCTTCAATAGGATTGTTGCTGGCAAGTTGACACACGTCATACCGAGCAACACCTTGTCCTCTGTCCACGAAATACGACTCCTCGAATCGTCTAAGGCGACGGTTCACCTCCTCGTCCGTGAATATAGGGATCTCTTGCTTACCATCTTGCGACCCTGTACCGCCGTTGGTGACAGAACTTGTCGTGGAGAACGATTTGTCGCCAGCAAACTTGCCTGCATTAGGTGAAGAGTCGGAAAGGATGCCATTTCTCGTAAGCAACCCGTACGAGGCAGCAAAGACTAGTCCACCGACTAATGCAACTGGGCCGGTACGCATCTTCCTAGGGTTGGAGGGGAAAATCCTATGTTGAGCTAGACACAGTCGACTCGTATGAAAATAGGCGCACTCTTTTCGAAGCACCTTCGTTGATCCTCGCCGAGCTTGTAGGGCAAACATCAATGATGAAGGGAGTAGAAGAGGGATAAATTTTAGGGGGACGCTGAAAAAAAAAATTAAGCTGAAGTCTTTTGACGTTATTGGATCTTGGAGATGCCGTCGAAGAAGAAGAACCAGCAACAGAAGCAGACCGACAAGAAGGCCAAGTTGAAGAACAAGTCGAAGGCTGTCGAGGACAAGACTTTTGGATTGAAAAACAAGAAGAGATCCAAGAAAGTCCAGCAGTATGTTCAACAGGTGAAGAGCCAAGATACTGAGGCCAAGAGGATGGAAGAAATGGCCAAGAGGAAGGCTGCCGAGAAGAAAGCTGCCGAGAAGGCCAAAAAGGAGGCTTCAAAGTTGCTGACGTCTTCTTTACCGAGGCAAAAAGTGCCATTTGGAGTGGATCCGAAGACGATTCTATGCGAATATTTCAAAGTCGGGGCTTGTACGAGGGGAGCTCACTGCAAGTTCAGCCACGACATGAACGTGGCCCGTAAAGTGGCCAAGAGAGACATATACCAGGACGAAAAAGACCGCAAGCGTGAGGAGAAAGCGGCAGATACGATGGATAATTGGGACGAGGAGAAATTGCGTGCAGTGGTGAAGAGCAAGCAGGGTAAAGTGCCAACGACAGAGATCGTGTGCAAGTACTTCATTGCCGCTGTCGAGGAGGGCAAGTACGGCTGGTTCTGGACGTGTCCGGCTACTCAGAACGGTAAGGAGTGTATATACAGACACTCGTTACCTCCTGGGTTCATTCTCAAGACTAAAGAGCAACGGCGATTGGAGAGGATTGCCAAAGAGGCCGAGTCCAAGATCACGTTGGAGGAGTACATTGAGAGTCAAAGGGACATTCTTCCAAAGAATTTGACTCCGATGACCCAGGAGACGTTCACTGCTTGGAAGAGTGAGCATAAGCAGCAACTGAACGCTAGCAAGGTCAAGAGGGGCAAGCCGGTTCTCACGGGACGTGAGATCGTCATGAAGAAGTATCAGGACAGGTTCTTCCGCGAGGAGGAGTTGGCTGCCGCTGACGATAAAGGTACAATTGTGGACATGAGTGCATTTAGGAAAGAATTGAACGCCATAGACGAGAAGGAGATGCAAGGCATCAAGGACTACGGAGATGGCAGCAATGCGTTTGCCGAGGCCAACTAGTCATGGCCTATTTACTAATAAATGATGACTATTACTCTGTGGACAACACCTTGAGCAGTTCGAAACTGTCCTCCATGACATCTTCAGGGGTCCACCAGAACTTGATAGGGATCTGTTGTGGAACACGGTCGATGGCCAGCTCGACACGTTCCTTCCAATTGGATAATTTGCTGTCTATAGCGTCTTCCAACTGTGACGACGACCTCATTGCCGGTGCCGCTTTACTCGTAGAGAGCGCCACGTTGTCAGACGAAGGTGTCGAGTTCAGCCACGCAAGATGATGTGGCTGTCTCTTTGGCAACGGTGGAGGCAGCTCTGCATCCGCACTGTTCGACTGCACCTTATCTCCGCGAAGACGGTCCGGCTTAGATGGCACGATGGGAGCAAGTTTCTTTTCTGGCAGTGGCACGGTGGCAGCAGGCTGAACTGTAGCCACTGGAACAGCGACTTCTCGTTCAGGCAGAGCCGGTGCAGTCGGTCTATTATCAAGCATCTGTTGCAACAACACAACGTTCTCCTTATCACGGCCGTGCATAGAGAACGAGCCAGGAATGGCCCGGATGTAGATCGCGAGTATCTGGTCGGCATACTGGGGCGCCAGGCTCGTGTACGCTTCGAAATCCTTCTCTCCTGAGTCTCCAATGAGGAAGTGACGGCGATTGGGGAAATCGTTCAAGATCTTGAGGATAGAAGGGCGCTTGCGCTCCGAAGAGGCCTGCGTCACCGACGATAGAATGTTGCCAAAGTACTGCTTGCATGCGATCGAATTGACTGGCATATTCTCGCTGTCAAGGAACCCTGACACAATGTTGTACACCTGGTAGGGCGAGTTGGACACGTAATGGACAGGGCAGTGGAACTCTTGGTTGAGCAACTGGTACCACTTGGCCAATCCTTCCACCTCACACTCCGTGTATGGTTTGGCAAAGATGTTGCGGAACAACTCGATCTTCTCACCCAACACACCAGTGTTTCTAACGGTATCATCGACGTCGGAGATCACTGCAAATCCGTCAATTGGGATCGGATCCGCTGCAATCACCCCCATCACTTCTGGGTTGTTGGCAGCCACAACTTGCACTCCTGACGGCCTATAAGCGGTGGATATCGTCGTCTGGAACATTCCGTACTCATCTGAATACGCCTGTGTCATCACAACGTTGCTGGTTTCGGTGTCGGCCCCAACAATGATCTCCAACGGCGTGGAAGCGATCGTCTGCGCAATAACACCAGCCATTCTTTCGTCGACGGTGTTGTCAGCAGAATGATCGACCGTGGGATCATTCATAGTGGAACTAGAGAGACTGGCCTCGTCGTCCAACTCCGACACACCCGTGTTTGGGTTCTCGACGGCATCAGTAAGCTCGTCTTCGAATTGTGTCGCAGTTGATTCCGGCACTGACCCACGTGCCATTCGACGGGCCATCCTTAACATCATCTTATTTCTACCTGTAGCGGCTCCAGGAGCTGAAATCACACCGGCAATGTCCGTCACGTACTCATGGTCGGACAACTGGCGACAATACGTAGCATAGAATGATATCGCCGCGTTATTGGGGACGACGCCGACGGCGAGGTCTGTGTGGTTTGCTCCGACCAGCTTGCTTTGCACCTTGTTGTACAGGGACGACTCCTTGGTCGCCTTAGCGGCAGACCTCAACTTCTCCTTGCCCATGGCAAGATATCGGGAGTATTCTTCTGACATCGGAGGGTTCTATGGTGAGGGAAGGTTTTTTGGAATACGTATCTATTTGGGCCTCTCTATATTTACATACCGGCTATGTTTTTAATCACATAGCAGACGATAATTGGCAACGTCACCACACATGCTGCGTACTGGGCAAACATGTAGCAGCCAAGACATGTGATTGGAGTGGTTCGCTTGTCCCCAGGCTCCATACTGCTGGCGGTGAGGTATATTTGCACGGTGGCAGACGGTAATCCAAACTCTATACATGTGACGAGCATCGACATTGGGTCGTCCAGCCAGTCCATTGCCTGCAACTTCTTCACCCACAACACTCCGATGACCGGCATTATACATAGTCTCCAAACAACGTGGCACAGCACGCATTTCCAGAATCCTGGCGGAACATTGGAGATCTCTATACGTCCAAGGACGGATCCAATCAGTAGAAGTCCCAACGGCACACACGGCTGGCCGAGGTAGTTGAAGTATGTGAGGAAGAACGACAGAGCTGGCTCATTATCAGGTGCTGAAGGCAGTGTCACGGTACCAGTGGTGACGAAAAGTGCCTTTAACCATGGCACCAGAGAGATGATTAGTCCTATAATGAGTGCCAACGAGTTGGGCTTCTTAAAGTTCTCCATGAAGAAGATCACATAGCCCAAGTACTTGTGCTTCTTTACCAGCACAGAGTCCTTGCCTGTATCTCTGACGTCTTGGCGAGTCATTCCAGTCTCGGTGATGATCTTGGCCATACGGGACGTGCGGTTGTGCGGTTCCACATGCGAATACTCCTTGACGAGTTCTTCTGTGAGCGATGGCGCGTGCGATGCGTGCGATGTGACTCTCATATCCTCACTATACAGAGAGACTGGGTCCTCGTAGTCCTCCCTGATTCTAGCAGACGGGATCCGTGCGATGGCTGGCCGTGGTCCGAGTCGAGATGTGACACGACGAGTGAGCGCCTGTGGAACGATCGAGCTCGTTGAAGTGGTTAGAGAGTTGATCGACGAGATGTATGAAGTTGTGCGACTGACAGCACTAGTTGGAGCTGTCAAGACCGATCCATTTTCTGCAGTAACGCCTGAGGCATGAAGTTGGACTGGGTCGCTCTGTGGAGCAGCCGGGCCTGATGATAGAGAGCTAGCTGAAGAGGCCGTTGAAGAGATTGTTGTGTTAGGGACAGCAGTGTCCGTGTCAGGGGCAACGACAGTGTCGGTAGCAGCGATGACAGTGTCGGTAGCTTCAATGGGAGTGCCATTAGCCGCATCAGGAGCGGCTCCACCACCTTCAACACCCGCGCCTGCCTCTATATCCAACGAAGAATCACTAGACGCCATCTCCTTCTGCCTCAACTCTTCCAAAGCATCAGGGTCGTTTGAATGCTCCTTCATGTAATCGAAATCAACCTGAACCAACTGGAACATACCACAGTTGAACTGGAACAACACGTACATGGCGAGCCAGATGATCACATACGCAGTTCCCTTATCCTGCAACGTTGTAGATAGGAAAGACATGGCTTGTAAATATGCGATGGGCAGATCAGACACGTTCTGTAAGATCTCTGCCAGGATGGCTCCACCGACCCAGCGGCTCGTCTTGGACTTGGGAACCGGCGTGACGTAGACGATGAAGCCAGCAGCGGCAGCATTCAGTGCGTACATGAGCAACGCTGAAAGGCACAACACTCCGATCGTCTTGATATCGTCGATATCTATGTAATTAATGAGCTTATCCAAGACCAGTGCAGGCATGAACACGAGAACGGCCATGTCTGACAGTGCTCTAGTGGTTGCTATGCTGAGGAGGCCTCCGCGGGTCATCGCAAGTCCCGTACCGATGATAAGGTACATCCTGATGATCGGCTTGACCGATGCGTAGATCACTTCTCCCAGTGGCGCTCCCATGATGTTATAATGGTGGCCACGAGTGGGTTCTGTGGGGGGTTTGGCTGGTGTTAAATGAAAACAGCCTCGCTGATAATAGACCCCTTTTTTCGAAAGATCTGTGAAAACCGGGAAGCCAATGGCGACGAGACGGAGATCCGCTTAGCCGTCAGTTAGCACCTGGTACGTGGGTGTTTGTGGGTTCTGACTGTGTCGCTGCCACCAACTGCAAGTTGTGGTGGAAGGTCGAGAGGGTGTCGATGCGCTGGCTGGGAGATGTGACTGGATCGCGCCGATCAACACAGCTTCCCCACATAGATAGAACCATCAACAGCCGTACACCGCCAAGGCCGAGCAGTAGGGGTGTAGTGGGATTGAGGAAGACCTTGATAGATCCGGTCGTAGGACAGTTTGACTGCTATACTACAACTGTTATGGGGTTATGTCAAAGCTTACCGCCCTCGTATACCGGCTATGGACGGCATGTGGTGCACTGTTTGACAGCATCGATAGAATTGATCAGGCAGTGAAAAATCATCAAAGTCCCTACTTGACATATATTTTACAGAACACCGCGGTATTTGGGACAACGGCAGACGATATGGCCTCCCTATTTGAACATTCCAGTCTGCACTATTGCTATATTTAGCTGGTTGAATATCAACTACACAGCGTCCATATTGGCTGCAGTACACATCCCCTATATCTTCACCTCCCTACTAGTAACAGCCGGGCTCCCGCGACCACGTGACCAAACCCTGCACGGTCCCCTCATAACCAAATTTTTTTCCAAATTTTTCACTTTCTCCAACTAGTATAGAGATGTCGGAAGGAACTTTCGCAGGTGCTATTGGTATCGATCTCGGAACCACGTACTCGTGTGTTGCCGTCTATGACAAGACCGGAGGTGTGGAAATCATTGCTAACGAGCAAGGTAACAGAACCACTCCATCGTATGTCGCTTTCACTCCAGAGGAGAGACTCGTCGGAGATGCTGCCAAGAACCAGGCCGCTTTGAACCCAACCAACACTGTGTTCGACGCTAAGCGTATGATTGGCCGTGGATTCGCTGATGAGAACATCCAGAAGGACATGAAGACTTGGCCTTTCAAGGTTATTGACGAGGCTGGAAACCCAAAGATCCAGGTCGAGTACCTCGGAGAGACCAAGACCTTCTCTCCACAGGAGATCTCCTCGATGGTTTTGACCAAGATGAAGGAGACCGCCGAGGCCAAGATCGGCCAGCCAGTCGAGAAGTCTGTCATTACCGTGCCAGCCTACTTCAACGACGCTCAGAGACAGGCCACCAAGGACGCCGGTGCCATTTCTGGTCTCAACGTTTTGAGAATCATCAACGAGCCAACCGCCGCCGCTATCGCCTACGGTCTCGGCTCTGGTAAGTCCGAGAAGGAGAGACACATCCTGATCTTCGATCTCGGTGGAGGTACTTTCGATGTCTCCCTCTTGAACATCAAGGGTGGTGTCTTCACTGTCAAGGCCACCGCTGGTGACACTCACTTGGGTGGACAGGACTTTGATAACAACCTCTTGGCTTACTTCCAGAAGGTGTTCAAGAAGAAGTCCGGCATCGACATCGGTGACGATGCCCGTGCCCTCAGACGTTTGAGAACCGCTGCTGAGAAGGCCAAGCGTACTCTTTCGTCCGTCACTCAGACCACCGTCGAGGTGGACTCTCTCTCTGACGGCCAGGACTTCTCTGACAACATCACCCGTGCCCGTTTCGAGTCTCTTAACGAGCCTCTGTTCAAGTCCACCTTGGCTCCAGTCGAGCAGGTGCTCAAGGACGCTGGTCTCACCAAGGCCGAGGTTGACGAGGTTGTGCTCGTCGGTGGTTCTACCCGTATTCCAAAGGTCCAGAAGTTGCTCTCTGACTTCTTCGACGGCAAGCAGCTGGAGAAGTCGATCAACCCCGATGAGGCTGTTGCATACGGTGCTGCCGTCCAAGGTGCTATCCTCACTGGTCAGTCTACCGACGACGAGGACACCAAGGACTTGCTCCTTCTCGATGTCATCCCACTCTCGCTCGGTGTCGCCATGCAAGGTAACGTGTTTGCCCCAGTCGTCCCAAGAAACACCACTGTGCCAACCATCAAGAGAAGAACCTTCACCACCGTCGAGGACATGCAGACTACCGTTCAGTTCCCTGTCTACCAGGGTGAGCGTGTCAACTGTACCGAGAACACCCTTCTCGGCGAGTTCGACCTCAAGGGAATCCCACCTATGCCAGCTGGAGACCCAGTCTTGGAGGCCATCTTTGAGATCGACGCCAACGGAATCCTCAAGGTGACTGCCTTGGAGAAGTCCACTGGAAAGTCGGCCAACATCACCATCTCTAACTCTATCGGAAGACTTTCTAACGAGGAGATCGAGAAGATGATCGCCGACGCCGAGACCTCCAAGAAGGCCGACGAGGAGTTCGCCAAGAAACACGAGGCCAAGCAGAAGCTCGAGTCTTACGTCTCTTCTGTCGAGTCTACCGTCACCGACCCTGTTCTCTCTGCCAAGATCAAGAAGTCCCAGAAGAACAGAATCGAGAACGCCCTGTCTGACGCTCTCGCTGCCCTTGAACTCGAGGACGCCTCTGCTGACGACCTTAGAAGAGCAGAGCTGAACCTCAAGAGAACCGTCAACAAGGCCATGACTTCTCGTTAGGTATAATTAATACATAGTTTTGCGTAAAACTATACCTGTAAATAATTTTCTCCCCTTTTTTTTTATCCCCATGAAGTTAGATACTAAGTACTTACAGTATCTCACCTCTGACGACTGGAAGGTCCTGTCCGCCGTCGAGGCCGGTTCTAGGAACCACGAGGTTGTTCCGACGAAACTGATCTCTCAGTTGGCTGCTAGAAACGGTGTCAGCAGCGCAACCAGACCGATCTCGGACCTGGCCAAGATCAATCTCATCTCCAAGCAGAGAAACGCCAAGTACGACGGTTACAAGCTGACTTACAACGGAGCAGACTACCTGATCTTGCGGGCACTGAAACTGAGAGGTTCCATCGAGACTTTGGAGCCCGCTATCGGTGTTGGTAAGGAGTCTGATATCTATGGAGCTACTACTACTGACGGCGAGCAGAGGGTCCTAAAGATCCACAGGCTCGGTAGAATCTCTTTCAAAGCTGTCAAGAGCAAAAGAGACTACCTGAGAAACAGGCAGGCCCAGAGTTGGGCGTATCTTTCAGGGTTGGCAGCAGTGAAAGAGTACAATTTCATGACCATTCTACATTCGAACGGGTTTTCCGTGCCTATTCCTTACGATCAGACGAGACAAGGTGTTCTAATGGAACAGATCGTTGGATTCACGATGCGTGCTCTACGCGAGCATTCTAATTACAAGCTGCTGTACAGTGAGTTGATGCAGTTCATCGTCGACTTGGCCGAGCAAGGACTGATCCACGGTGATTTCAATGAGTATAACATCATGATGAGGGATGACGGCACCTGGGACAGGGCCAAGGGTGAGAAAGGGTTTGTGGTGATCGATTTCCCTCAGATCGTGTCTATAGAGCACCCTGATGCCGAGTTCTATTTCAACAGAGACGTTGAATGTGTCCGTCGGTTCTTCAAACGTCGGTTCAAGTATGTTGCTGTTGGCGGTGGAGAAGACACAGACGGCTGGGGTGATGGATACAAGTATGCGTACCCTAAGTTGAAGGATATTGAGAGAAAAGGTGACTTGGATGTTCAGGTGAAGGCATCTGGATATGGCAAGAAGTTGAATCAAGCTGATAGAGATTTGGCTGGAGTGATGAGCAGCACGGTCAGAGAGAGTGAAATAGAGGACGAGGATGAAGATGAGGATGAACGTGAAGATGAGCAGGAAGGTGAAGACGAGGATAACAACTCGGAAGATGAAATCACTGACTTTGAAGAGTATCAGGACTCGGAAGATGGCAGCGGCGATGAAGCAATATCAGCCGCAGCTCCAGTTGAATCCCTTGAGGAAGAGAATGAACGTATCATCGAGGCTCTCAGCACAGGAGTGGGCAACCTGAAGATGGACAAGCTGGGCAATTACATTCTAGAGGACTGATCATTCATTAGACTCATTCATTAAACTAATACAGTATTATACTATACTATTCTTCGGCCGTGGTCAATGCCACCTCCTCACTGATAGATTCGGTAAACCAGTTGACTATCCAGGAATAAGGTGTCACCATCAGCACGAGGTTCCGGAGATGGTAATTCCACCACGTCTTTGGAATGTACCGGTGGGAAACCTCCAGTGTATGCGCTTGCAACCGGTCGGTAATTGGGCGCACTCTCTTCTCATGAAGTTTCAATCCTTCTTGAAGGTCGTGTCCTGTTAATGACTCGCCTAGAATTTTGCTGGATGCCAGTGCCATACAAGCACCTTGGCCTGACATCAAAGTGAGGCAATGAGCAGCATCTCCAAGCAGAAGAACATGGCCTTTAGACCATTTTGGCATCTTGACCATACAGAGACTGTCGATAAGCGGCACGGTGCCAGCCTTCTCTGCCCTGTCAATAAAGTCAAGCACGTTCTGATTAGCACCAGGGATTCCTTTGCGAACCTCGTCGAATCCATGACGTTCGTCGTCCAGTTTAACATCATCCACCCAAAGATGAAGACCCGATTCTCTATCATTGCCCAGTCCGTACATCAAATTCATCATTCCAACTCCACTGTATGATATACAGTCGGTAGTAAGATCGCTTCCCTCGATGTCGTAGACAGCATACGAATATCCGAGGTAGTCCAAGAAGTCTCCGTCAAATACAATGTTCCTTATCGAAGACCGGATACCGTCAGCTGCAACGAGCAGATCGGCTTCAATCACCGTTCCTGACTTGAGAGTAGCATGAACAGCACTCTCACCATCTTGAACGCTCATCACAGTCTCATTGAACCTGATTTCCGCGCTTGAAGGCAACGAGTCTGCCAGAACTTCTTCAAGGTCGGTTCTCCTAATTGAAAAACCTCCACTTCTGCCATGAACGTCCTCATAGTTCACTTCCAACAGCAGTCTGCCGTTGTTGTCCTTGATGATGTTATGGTCGAACTTGTAAGCTTTCTTCTTGACTTTCTCGATCAACCCCATTTCTTCTAGAGTGGTAATACCTAGACCTGTGATAGTCATAATGTAACCGCCTGTACGAATTCCAGGGGCCTTTTCGACGATAACTGATTGCCATCCGGCCTTGTCCAGCCACCATGCGGCAGAAAGTCCACTTATTCCAGCTCCAACAATCAGTGCTTTAGGCATAATGAAGATCAGACAACTCTTTCCAGTTTTATATATCGACTCAAGTGAGCTGACATCAGCCGTATAATATTTGGGGGGTGAGGTGATGTGCGGCGCCGAGATGCCCAATGACGTGAAAAATTCCGATAAGTCCTCGGAGACTACGATGACTTGGTGGGTGAATCAAAGAGCATGGAGACCGTCCCAGCGGTGTCAAATGTTGGTGGATCATTGGTTGCTACGTATACAACAGTAGCTATGTATCAATAGGCAAATACTGAGATGCTCGCATCATAACGAACTTTTTTCATGTAGCCATTGACTGATCAGCGGTTGCATGATGAACAGATGGATCCAATCATGTTCAATTAAACTCCAATTAGAGAATGGACAGAGTGACGAAATAGTCGGTGATATTTGCGACCCAGTTCGAGCCTAATTGCATCAGATTGTTTGATACTTGTGGATCACTTAGGCCAACCAATGTCGGTGTTCCATGGCATTACTACCACTTTGCATACGCTTTCCAAGCCACCGTAGATGCTCCCAATACCTTCATAAATGTCCCCAGAACCTCTAAAAATGCCCCCATCGGCCCACAATTATCTTCTAGCGCAAGCTCCTAATGCTGACAGCGCCAAAGCCCGTAATTTGCAGGGTCCAATCCTGATTGATTTATCGGAGTAAACCTTAATTAACCTTTTTCCAAGAAATCGGATCGTTTAATTTTTTCGGCCGTTGAAATGAAGTTCCTTCTTCTTGCGCTTTGGATAACGCTAATTGAGGGGGCCGTGGCAACCACTCGAAGCTACGTGTTCAATGCAGAGTGGTTGTGGGCAAACCCTGATGGTGTCAAAGCCAGGCCTGTGATCTCCTTCAACGGGAGTTGGCCATTGCCTATCATAGAGGCTGATCAAGGTGATAAAATAGAGTTGACGTTGATTAATAGTCTCGTCAACACCTCGACGTCTTTGCATTTCCACGGGATCTTCCAGAACAGAACCGCGCATATGGATGGTGCAGAAGGTGTGTCGCAGTGTCCTATCCCGGCAGGACAGTCGTTGACTTACAAGTTCACTCTACAACAGCCCGGTACTTACTGGTACCATAGTCACACCGGTGGACAGTACTCTGACGGATTGCGAGGCATGTTCATCGTTCACAACAAGGAGATAGAGAGCAACTACAAGTTTGATGAAGAGTTGCACTTCACGGTGTGTGACTGGTATCATAAGGATGCCATCACACTGCAACACGAGCAACTCACTAGATACAATCCAACGGGGGCCGAGCCGATCCCTCAGAACTTGTTGTTCAATGACACGAGGAATTTCACCATACAGGTTGAGCCAGACAAGACGTATCTGTTGCGTATTGCCAACATGGGAGTCATGGTGTCCCAGTATATCTTCTTTGAGGACCACGACGTGGAAATCATCGAAGCTGATGGTGTCTACATGAAACCTGCGCCAACCAAAGTCCTCTACATGACAGTGGGCCAGCGCATTTCTGTCCTGTTGCACACGAAGAAAACCGCGTCGAGAAACTTTGCCATCGTCCAATCGATGGATACCGAAATGCTCGACGTTATTCCAGACGACTTGGAAGTCACTGCAATCAACACTTTACAATACGACAAATCGTTTGGACCTCCAAAAGTCAAGGACTCATTCTATGATGTTGATCCTGCTGATGCCTTTGAGGAGTTCGATCTGCGTCCTTTGGACGAGTCGCCGCTATTGCCAGATGCGGACCAAGTGATCAGACTCACTTTACACATGGACAACCTGGGTGACGGTGTCAACTATGCGTTCTTCAACGAGCACACTTTCGTCGCCGCCAAAGTGCCTACTATATTGACTGCGCTCTCCGCTCCTGATGAATACGTGATGGATTCTCGCATCTACGGTTCAAACACAAACACTTTCCTACTCAACGCGGGAGACGTCGTCGATATTGTGATCGACAACGAGGACAGTAACAAGCACCCGTTGCATTTGCATGGACACAAGTACCAGATCGTGTCGAAGTCCCCTGCTTACGATGATATCCATCACTTTGACTACGCGAACGCCTCGTTCCCCGAGTACCCATGTATGCGTGATACTGCTACGGTGAACACCTTTGGAAACCTCGTTCTCAGGTTCGTCGCTGACAATCCCGGTGCTTGGTTCTTCCACTGTCACTTAGACTTCCACTTGGAGCAAGGTCTTGCCATTGTGTTGATGGAGGCTCCTGATCATCTCAGAGACTTTGTTGACTACAATTCTCTACCTAAGGACCTGTTACAGATCTGTGAGGCTGGAGGAATGGCTACTGCTGGTAATGCGGCAGGAAATACCCGGGACTGGTTGGATCTCTCCAACGAGCCTGTCCAAGCTGATCCGTTGCCTGAAGGTTTCACTACCAAGGGATATATTGCCTTGGCTGTCTGTATTGTCTCTGCACTCTGGGGGCTCTACGAGATCGTCGTGTTCGGTATTGCCGACATTAACAACTCGTATGAGGACCGCGTTGAGCATGAGAAACAGGTCATGGCCGGTCTGATCGCTTGCCTCAATAAGGAGAAGGCATCCGGTAAGGGCACCGCTAGAAGACGCCGCGAGGTGAATACTTTGCTGAACGAGCTGACATCGCTCAATGCCGACTTTGGTAGCATTGCCTAGATGTAATAATGATAATAGTATAGCATACATTAGTAGCCATCAATTTATACAAGTTATTTTGCTGCTGGGGCCTTCTTGGTGGCCTCTTCCTCTTCCTCGTCCTCCTTGTTCTTCTCCACTACCTCTTGCAGCTCATCCTGTTCACTCTTTGATAATTCGCCGTCGCCGCCAAGAGCGCCTCCGAATTGGGCGGCCAATTTCGAAAAGTCCATTCCTTCCATTCCGCCTTCCATTCCTGGCATGCCTTCCATTCCTGGCATGCCTGGCATACCTGGCATACCTGGCATACCTGGCATTCCACCTTGACCCATCATTGCACTTGGGTCAAAGTCGGCACCTCCAACAGGCTCAGCCTCCTCCTGCTCGTCCTCGTCCACCCACTTGTTGAAGTCGGTGTGCAACCAGTGATACTTGGCCTTAATTTTGGTCAGACGTGGCCAATAGTCGACATTGAGGTCTTTCTTTTGCAAGATAAAGAAAATGTGCGATCCGGTCACGTTGAACTTGGAAGCTTGGTCGTTTATAGGAGCATAGAACTCGATATCGACCGCATAGTTATAACCCTTGGAGTCGGCGGTTATCTTGAGAGAATCCTCTTTCAAAGCGATATCCAGGTGCTCTGGATCCACAATGTTCACTGTAAGGTACACAATGTTCTTTTCTGCGTCTTTGTCGCTTGATCTTTGGGCCCAAAGGACCTCTGGTGTTAGTGCTGTCATGATAAGGTGATGAATAAGTGACAGAGAAAAAAACTCGGCCTTCTAGAAATATTTATAGGGACTTTAGTATACATATACTCTATCTACGTCTCAAGTGACGAGGAGCAATTTTCTTCCTGCCTTGAGGTGGTGTAGTTGATGGAGGAGCATTGAACACAGATGACGGGTCCATATTGCTGCTCGGTCCGGCAAAGTTGATGTTTGGCTGTTGACTTGGCGCCTGCACTGAGCCAAAGTTGAAACCCGACGTTTGCTGTCCTTGAGACTGTGATGATGGCGCCGTAGGGAACGTGCTCGATCCGAAGTTGAATCCACCGTTGGCGTTCGTATTGGTGTTACCAAATCCAAATCCATTCGATGTGTTAGAAGCCGTTGTATTGGCCGATCCAAACCCACTGGTGTTGGCATTGGCAGCAGGCTTATTGAATCCGCCAAATCCACCAAATGTAGGTTGAGCCTGTGGTTGAGTGTTCCCACCAAACTGGAAACCTTGAGCCTGTGGAGCTGGAGACCCAGAGTTAGATCCAAAAGCTGGAGTCGAAGCTCTTGATCCGAAAGCTGGAGTTGATGCCTTTGCCTGGCCGAATGCAGGCGTAGAAGGATTGGCTCCAAATGATGGTGTTGAAGACTTGGCACCGAATGATGGAGTTGAAGCCTTAGCACCGAATGATGGAGTTGATGCCTTAGCACCGAATGATGGAACCGAAGCACCAAATGTCGCGGCATTTCCATTGCTGGAGCGACCCCGTTTCCTTGGCCCATCCTGATCGCTTGGCTCTGGTGTGACCGAAGCACTTGCTGGAGTAGATGAATTGAGTCCAGGTGTTCCAGATGTTCCAAAGTTAAATGTTCTCTTAGGAGCAAATGTGGTTGCAGCTGGCGCAACGGTTGTTGGAGCCTGTGATGGTTGCAATTGTGGTTCAGAAACTGTAGCTTTCTTTGGAGCACCAAATAGAGACGGTGTTGAAGGTCCAGAAGGTGTCAAAGATGGTCCAGATGGCGTTGGTGACGGTCCAGATGGAATCTTCGACCCGAAGTTGAACGCTGGAGCAGGCTTGGCGGTGTCAGCTGGAGGAATGGATTTTTGTGGTGCAAAAGAGAATGCTGCAGGTTGCTTTGCGGGTTGCTTTGCAGGTGCAAAGCTGAAAGATGGTTTGGTCTCTGTCTTGGCATCTGTCTTGGCATCTGTCTTGGCGTCTGTCTTGGCGTCTGGCTTGGCATCTATCTTCGACTCTGGCTTACCAAAACTGAATGCAGGAGCAGCCTGTGTCTCTTTTGGCTTGGAGAAACTAAACGAAGGAGCCGCTGTATCGGGTTTGTCCTTTGACTTGATCTCCGGCTTCTCTGTTGTCGCTGGCTTGGTTCCGAAACTGAATGCCGGTGCAGCTTGCTTAACCTCAGGTTTGTTCTCTGTCACAGGCGCACTGAAACTGAACTTCGGGGCTGCCTTTTCCGGTACATCCTTCTCGACTTTAGGTGTTGTCTTTCCAAATGAGAAAGTAGGAGCTGCCTTGGCTGGTTCTGGCTTGACTGGTTCTGACTTGGCAGGTTCTGACTTATCAGATTTGCCGAAACTGAACAACGGAGCAGGTTTCGAAGGCTCAGTCTTTGCAGATACCGTTGGAGCCTTTGGAGCCTTTGGAACCTTTGGTAACTCTGGCTTCTGTGTCTTTCCAAAGTTGAACGAAGGAGTAGCAGCGGGTGGCTTTGACGCTGTCTCTAGCTTGTTTGATGAAGCCGGTATCTTTGAGACGGGCTTGGAGAATTTGAAAGCGACTGAAGGCTCAACAACATCTTCGTCGACGGAATCGTCAGGAATCGCTTGGATCGTGACATGTTTCCTTGCAGCAGGTTCAGGGACGAACGATCTCGGAGCCTTGGAACTGGTATAAGTACTGGAGTGACCGGAAAACTTGAGCTTTTCAACTATCGGCTTGGACTTGGGCATAACCTCGTCATTCTCGTTGTCGTCGTCCTCCTCATCGCTTGTTTCTAAATCCGCTATGGCCAGTCCAAACGTACCACTAGCATTGGCCTGTATTGGTTTGGATGCTGGGGCTGTTGGAGCTGGCAGAGCAAGTTGGCTTGGAGTTCTTGATCGTTTCAAGTTTTGCGTATGCCGTTGCAAGTAGGCGATCCTGGTGCGCCTGTACTGATCGGCCTTCATCTGCTGCTTCAATTGGACCAGTTTGGCACGCTCCAAAGGATCGATATCGACTGTATTACCTTCATCTGCAAAGCTTTGCAGCTGAGAACCACGCGACGAGTCAATTATATGGTCCTGTAGCTTGCTTGTCTGCGAGCTTTGGCTGATACCTTCGAGTTCTGTCGATTCCACGGGTCCTGAAATGTTCGACTTGGATGGTTGCTGTTGCGATGTGCCTTGAAGACTGTTGTAGAGGATGGTGTTATCCTTTTTCACTTTCTCGTAGTATTCTTGCAACTGATGAGCATAGATTGGCGTCTGTGGCGGGTCTGCCGTTGGCTGCTCGGCCTGTGAAGCCTTTGAATTGTCAGATCCCTTCAACTTGTCAACTAGCAGTTTACCGAGTCCCCAGGACTCGATAGTGTTGCCAAGCCGGGCAAATTTGGATCGGATCGTGACATTATCATCGCTGTGCACTCTTTTCTCGGGCATGTTGTCGTGTTCTGGGCCCTATAATGGCAAGGGACGCTATATTAACAGAATAAGGCGGCGATGATTTAAGAGTTAAGTTTTTCAGCGCGTTTGCAATTTCCTACATGTCAGAAGGGTCGATAGAGATTGAGAAAGGGCCTGATGATTCGCAGAAGGCGCTCACAGGATTGAGTCTGGAGTCGACAGAGAAGTCGAGGAATATGCAGAGGTTGCAAGTGTTAGAAAAGGCCCCGCACAAGTCAAGAGATATCTTGCAAGGAGTGTCTTCGTTCTATGACAGCTCAAGAAGCCCTTGGTCGTCCCCAGAGGCCAGTGAGGTGTGTGACAAGATCGTGGAGCTGCAAGGATGGAGTTCTGAGGATTATCTTTGGCTCGTAGAGTCTTATAGACAAGTTCTAGGCGAACTGAGTAAGTTAGAGCCGATCAAACGGTCCAAGTTCAAAGTGTCGCCGCTTATTGGGCGGTCCTACTCTGATACGGTCGATGAAAGAACGGCATTCCGCAATAGGAACATTGGCAAGTTGAATGGACTCAAACTGGTGGCAGATAAATTGCCAGCAAAGGAGTTGGAGCACGAATGGGGGGTTGTTCTGCCGTTGACGATGAGCTTTCTGAACGATCCAGAGACTCTCGTGCGGGTAGAAGCTTGCTACCTATTGCAACACATCCTCAAGAAGCTGCCTGTGGAGGTAGTTGAACGCACGCATGTGGAACCGATCATATTTGAGAGTATCGTGCCGTGTCTGTTAGCATTACCGTCGATGACTCCAACTTCGATCTCCGCCAAGACTTTACCTGTTGCCTACGGGACCGTTCTGCAACTATGGACGAGTATTAAGGACCCTCAAGGGTACAATCTGAAGCTGGCCATGCTGCTGAACGATTTCATAGTGCCTTCTGTGGTGAAAGTTGGGGAAATCCCTGAATTGGTGACAGTTCTCTTGGACGTGGTTCAACACCAGCTCATTCCAGCATCAAAAGAGTACCTGATTGTGCTTCAGAAGCAAATCTTGTACATGCTTTTGGACCTATTGAACGATCCGTACATACCATATGCGTTGGAAGTTGTGGTACAGGCATTAAACATCATCGAGCGACAACTATGGTCAGATCGGTTGTTGAAGTGCAAGTATGACATTATGGGCGCTCTTTTGGCACTAAAAAAGAGACTCGACCGGAGTTACAGTAGTAGAGAGAACTCTGTTGCAACTACAGCGCTTTTGGGGTCGATTCAATCGCAAATCGCCAAGCTATTGGCACTACTTAACGACTGATACACCAATTAATTTTCTCCCATGAAGGCATACCTGAATCAAACACCCAAGGGTAAGTATTAAGTATTAAACAGAGAGATTCTAACATCAGCGATCCGCAAACGGTTCGAAAGCCTCGATGTGGAAGAGCATGTTCGGTTCAGGCAGATAATGAAGCATCCTACGGAGGGAAAATACACTATCGAAGTTGGAGAAGAGAATGGGGATAAGAACAGGTATTCGAACGTTTTACCCTGGGATCACAACCGTGTGGTACTGAAGGACGGAACCTATGTGAATGCCAGTCCTGTGGCATTGGCGGGAGGCAAGTATATTGCGACACAAGGTCCGTTGAGAAGAACTACGGGCGATTTCTGGCAGATGTGTGACGAGCAGTGCAAGGATAAAGTTATCGTGGTAATGGTGACGCCTCTGTTTGAACAGACTCGTGAGCAATGCTACAAGTATTGGAACGATACGGATTTCGTGGTGAACGGCAAGAAATTCGAGTTGGTGAGTCAGAAAAGGCTGGGATCCGCAGAGTATGTGAAGACGGAATGGCAGATGAACGGGAAACCGGTGGTTCATTACTACTACGACCAATGGCAGGACTTTGCCAGGCCTGTGAGTCACCAGCATATCATAGAGTTGGTGGCGGATGTTGCCAAGGAGAAGGGTGAGAGCAAAGATCCAGTGGTGGTTCATTGCTCTGCTGGAGTTGGACGTACTGGTACTTACATTGCGGTTGACGCGCTATCAAAGGAGTTAGGCGAAGTTGGTGAGTCGGATCCAGTGGAAGACACCGTTAGAGAGATGCGCAAGCAAAGGATGCTGATGGTTCAACGTCCGGAGCAGTACCAGTTCATTTACGATACATTAAAGCTGAATGATATATAGCAGATGGAGATGAATCTATATGTAAATAGCCGTTGCCTGCAACGGAGAACGGATGAGGATATATGACAATGATGAAGTGAAAAGGATGTGTGGCCGGCTTACTTGGACTTCTTGATGTCTCTAAGCATCTGGATCTTACGGCGTCTAGCATTAATGAACCAGTTCGAAAGCTGCTGTGAACTGAGGCCAGTGGCACGAATCAGCTCTGATTTTTCCTTCGAGTCTGGGTATGGGTGGTCCAAGTTGTCGTTAAGCCAGCCCAATAGAACCGCCGTGGTCTTCTTGGGCAGGTTGGCACGCCTCTTCCTGGATGGACGTTTTGATGTGGGTGATGTCGATGGCGAGGAGGACGTGGTGGAAATCCGCGGCGTCCTCACGTAGACAGATGCAACCGAGTTGTCCGGTTCCAGCGTAGGAGAGTAGTTCATCCCATTAGGACTTAGTTCATAGCTGCCGTTGATCAGACGCGGGGCGGCAATAGAGGTGGATCCACTTGAATAGGACGAGATGGAAGATCTCGAATGTGCTGAACCGGCAGACACCACGCTGGGACGTTGCATTGGTAACTGTTGCTGCTGTAACTGCTGCTGTTGTAATTGCTGTTGTTGTAACTGCTGTTGGTATTGCGGGGCAGTGAAAATTGACGGCGACGAGTTGGATCGTAATGGCATGCCGTATGGAGACACGGATGGCATGGCGATCGGGTTTGGCAGCCGTAGTGCCAAGGGGTTTTCTCTGGTTTGCTCCTCATTCAACAGCGTATGAATGGAAGGCAGGCGGATGCGCTCTTTGGGTGACAGCATGGGCTGGGTTCCCGTAAACGAGTAGCGAAGTAGGTCCGAAGGAGAACCGGTCTGGCTCAGACTACGTGGAGTAGGCAGCATTGTGGATGATTCTGATAGTAATAGCCACCACGATGGAAGAACAAGTGAAACAGAGGCAGAAGAGGTTTGAGACTTGGCCAAACTTTACTTTACCTTGGGCGTAAATTGGGCTTCAGAAAGGAGAAAAGAAATTCCCCGTGAAAGGAGGAAGATTCCCCTTTTAGGGCATATCTCAATGTCCGACACTGACGTTGGCAGAAAAAAGGTTCCGGCTGCGGTCCAATAATGCGTTGCCGACTCTGGTGGAATCCCAGTACCACCTGGAACTTGGCAAACCAGCGGCCGACGTTACCAGCGGTATGGCCAGGTAATCCCGAGGTTTCTGAGGGGCCCCGGACAGCGGGCGGCCAGCCGAGCCCCCGGCAAGTTGGGCGTCCTAGACGTCAGATCTGTGGTGGCGGCTGCGGAGCGAGCCGCTTCGGAAAAACTTGGCTCTGCATGTGATTCCTCTCGTCCGCGTCCCATAAATTTTCGTGCCACCATTGGCTATAAATTGCCGCTACGCAACTTTTGACGTGCGGATGTCCTCGGATAGACTTGGCATGTTGCAGGCATGGCGATCGCCGAACAATCGAACTGACTCAACCCCATAGAATAGCCTCGGTGGAACAATAATGCTACGTTGCATTGGTCCGGAGGTGTTTCATCGTGTCCCCAATACACCATTTGCTTCTTGACACTTGGATTCTATCAATTTCTTGCTAGGTAGTAGTACACTGCATAAGAATCCGAAGATTGTAGACGTCATTTGCGTGGGTTGTCAATTATGGCATCTACTGTAAAGGTGAAAAAAAACTCGGCTTATTATTTGAAAAAGCCGTCACAAATTTGTCGTCACTGTCATAGTTTGGGCGTTGATCAAAAGTGTCGGCGGTAATCCGCTCAACCACACCTCCAAGCTCGAAACGTAGTCAATACAGTCCTGTTCGTCCTTGTGCAACCCGATTTCTGGGATCGGAAGTGTCGAAAACAGCAGGGCACTGCTCTCACTATTGAGCCGCATCAGTTCATTCAAAATAATAAACTGTGCCCGATTAGGAAGTTCATTGAAAGAGACTGCCTGTTTATCGCCGAGGGTATACGTCGGGTCTGGTAAGGCGGCCCCGCCACTGCAACTACTACCGCCACAAGTAGTATTCTCTGGCAATTTGCCGGAGGCAGTAGAATCCGCCGGGCCTGCGTTTTCGGTTGCTAAAGATGATTGCTTCGATGCATTGTCACCGCCAGTTTCCTTCGCAATTGCCTCTTTGGAGTCTGCGTTTCCCACGTCCGAACTGTCGTGGTCTTTCACGAAAACAATCGACGGCTCGTTTCCCTGTGCATCCTCCAGCACTTGCGAGCTCGGCATCGTCTCTGCCGAAAACATCATTGACGACTTGTCCCTGACCCGCAAGGACCTCGTCGTGTCGTATTTTGGACGTCTCAAGATTTGTTGAACGCTTGGTGGTCGAGGACTGGTATCGGACGCCTGAGACCACGACATGTCGTTGTTTGTAGACGATCTACTGATCGGTGGAGGCGTCGAAGCTCTTGACACCATCGATTCCGAGTCCGAAGACCGGCTGTGCCAGTCGTCTTCAACGTTCTCCTTGGTGATCCGCTTGAAGTCCGAGTTTGGAATCTTATTTGCCACCATGCTCAGCGACACTCCCAACTTGTTCATTTTCGAGAAAGAGTACCGGCCTCTGCTGGATTGCTCGATCTTCTTCATTGCATGTGGATTCACCACCGTCACGGGAGCCGCCACATCCGGCACTCTGCGGACTGATCTATTCTCTGCTCTCATACTCTTGACAGACTCCCACCAGTCCTCGTCCACCAGCGTCTCTTCCACTTGCTTGATGACGTGCGGAGCGACCGTGTCGTCACCTTTTGCGATGTAGTTGTAAGTGTCGAGATCTCCATCACTCAGTGCCGTCACCACAACCTCCGCATTGATTCTAAGGATTTGCATCAACGACGTGACGCGGGCCCGTTCCGGCTCAACGTCTTTGGCTTTCTCCACAAACACAACAACACGTAGTCTGTGGGTCTTTTGCCAGCAGTCCACTCTGTCCAGGATCGCACCCAGTTGTAGAATCAACGTGTAAGTGTCAAAGTTGGTTGTTAAAACGTTGCGGTCGCCATTTGGATCCGTCACTCGAGAAGTCATCTGGATAGGATACAGGTCGATCAGTTTCTTGTCGCTCTCTGCCAATGTGTGTGCCTCCTCCGAAGGAATGTCCAGACGAGGGAATCCTTTGGCCACGGCAACATTACTGTTCAGCAATGACAGGTCCTCGATCGCTTGCACCCACTCTGTCAATTTGACCCGAGATTCTGATGGGAAGTTGTCCGTTGGCAGGTTCTTCATCGGCACGTTCACCTGTCTCGAGTATTGCAACCGGCTGTTTTCAAATGTCAGGTCCGATGGTAACCGAACCTGCTCTGTAGTGAACCGCGAGAGATCGTAGAATGCCAAAATGGTAATGTTTGGCTTCATACCGCCCAGTCCGCTTCCAATGTACACATTTCTAGCGCCCCAAACGAACGACGGCGCAATAGAAATCTGGATAAATGCCTTGATCTTGCTGAGATCTCTAACTTGCTCCCACGCACTGCGCTGGGCATTCAGCTCAGCGGCACGTTTTTGGAACTCCTCGCCGATCAAAACATGGCCTAACACATAAAGCCCACCTTTTTTCAGGTGGTTGCAAAAGCTGATAAGCCGCCAAGTGGTCCGTGGGTTGTCCACGAGCAAGAGGATCTGCGGACGCCAATACTTGACATTATCTTGGCGAAGCTTCAGTAGATACTTGCGGACCTGGTGGTAGATGATAGCCTGAGACACATCTCCCCAAGTTTTCGGTGGTGAAATGTAGTGAATGAGCACGATCAAAAATAGGAAGATGATCATAACGATGGAAGCCCAGACTCCGTCCACTATAAACATGGCCGACATCGATGCAATGGTACCAGCCAGTGCAGTATAAACGTTGAAATAGCGGAAGCTAGGACGGAAGTTTGGTGCAGAACCGATCTTGAGCAGTCCGCATGCTAAGTTGATCGACATGAACGTCGTAAGGAATGCCATTGTGATCAACGTAGCCAGCTGGTTGACATCTGGAAGTAAGAAGATCTGGCATAGCAGCCACGACATTGCCACACACCTTGGCAAGTGTTCGTCTTTGGCAAAATACTTGGACAACCCTGGGAAAATGTTATCTCTTGCGATAGCTTGCAACAACTGTGCAGCACCGACGAGACCCACGATAATAGAAAACAGCGACGTGGCACATTCACCCATGAAGATGAGCAATGGCACTGGCGACACCGTCTGTAGGATCTGGACATCCGAATACAGAAGTTTGCGCGGGATCGATAGGCACATGGAACCAATCACCAAAAGGTAGCAAACGAAAGTGACAAACATTCCCGACAACGTTCCAGTTGGAATTGCCTTTGAAGGGTGTTTGAGGTCGCCCGACATCGATGAGCCTGCAAGAATGCCTGCAGTGGCAGGGAAGAACACTCCAAACAGGTCGTTGAACGTCTCTATATCGTCGGTCTGCGAACCTGCCGCTCCCGTCGTGTAGTTGGTCCACATGTTCCCTTGCAACGTCTCCAACGAGGGGCCAGAGTAGTAGCCGAATCCTGGAATGTCTCTTGGTCCAGACAGCGCCGAACATATGGGAATGGACAGTGTGGCGATTAATAGCACCGCGCAAAGAAACGTTCCGCAACGTGAAACGAGCCCAGCTCCAATTAAAGCAACCACCGTCGACGCTGCCAGCAATGTCGTGCAATACAGCATTTCCCAGAGGCTCCCCGCTGGTAAAACCGATCCGATCGCGCCCCAAGGTCCGAAGTTGTACATGATAGGCTCGACAACACCAGCAACGTTCAGCGAGGCGTTCAATATCTGTCCAATGAACAGAATGATACCGATCGCACCACCAAACTCGGGGCCAAGACATCGGCTTATCATGTAGTAAGGTCCACCTCCTTTCACAGTACCATTGGTGGCAATGGCCGAGATCGACAACGTTGTCAGAAGGTCGATGCCGTAAGACATACATAGCAACAGCAGCGTCCCCGTGAGTCCCATCTGGCCGATCACGAATCCGAATCTGACGAACATCAGAATCGATAGCACATTGAGGATTGTCGGCAGCGTCACACCTGTTAACGTGCCAAGCTTCTGTGGTTGCCCTCTGGCAGTAGATTGCGCCGGCAAGTTCTGCCTGATGGCCCCATATTGGCTTTCGTTAGGGGTCATCCTGATAACAAATTCTGTAAAAAGATCGAAGCAGCATTTTTTTTATCAGAGATCGATCTGTCAAATTCTCCAAAGGGAAGTATATGAGCGGCGAAGAAGATGCCAAGAGAAGAGAGAGAAGGAAGAAGCTTCTGGCTTGGAAAAAGAAGAAGGCCAAGAACGATTCTAAGATGACTTTCAATAGTAAGGCACAGACCAAAGTCCAGAAGGTTAACAGCGTCAAACGGGCTCTGTTTGATAGTGATGAAGAGGAACCAGTTGAGCGTGCCAAGAGGCCAATTAAAGTTGACGACGTCGACATTGACAACTACCTGGCGACTCTTGACCACAGGGAATCGTCTGAGCCCAAAGTTGAGTTGATTGATCATGAGGAAATCCTCGTTGAACGAGACCCCTTGATCGAAACTGAGCTCTTGCAAAAACTGGCTACGAAGTCGGGCAAGACGGTGCCCAAGCATGCCCTGAGCACCAGCCCGATCTACAAGCAGTTCTACAAGGAGTCAGAGTTCGTCAAGAGCATCTCAGGTGAAGAATTGGCAGCTTTACGGCTCCGAGATGGTGTTGTAGTCCATGGAAAGAACGTGGTTCGTCCTATCTTCACGTGGTCGCAACTAGGTATGCCTCAGAGTATCAATGCCATTGTGGACTCGCTTGGATTCGACGAGCCTACACCAATTCAGGCTGAAACTCTGCCTAACGCAATGAACGGTTCGGATCTTATTGGAATTGCCAAGACCGGTTCTGGTAAGACCCTCGCGTACATTCTGCCGCTATTCCGGCAGATCATGTCGAACGAGTATACCATGCCACCGTCGTGGGGCGGATCAGCACCAGCTGCCTTGGTTATGGCTCCTACTAGAGAATTGGCATTGCAAATCTTCGACTCTTGCAAGCCGTTTTTAAATGCCTTGAAGATGCGTGGCTGTTGCTGTTACGGTGGCCAGCCGATAAGTCAGCAGATTGCTGAATTGAAGACCAAGTGTGATGTGTTGGTAGCAACCCCTGGAAGGCTGATTGATTTGCTATGTGCGAATGGAGGTAGGCTTCTGAGCCTGTCGTCCCTATCATATCTGGTTCTTGATGAGGCCGATCGGATGTTTGATATGGGGTTCGAGCCTCAAGTCATGAAGGTGATCGATGTTCTTCGCCCTGACAGGCAGACAGTGATGTTTTCTGCTACATTTCCTCCCAAGATGGAGATTCTGGCCAGGAAGGTGTTGAAGAAACCCGTTGAAATCCTAGTTGGAACGCGCAATGTCGTCAACGATCAGATCCACCAGAAGTTCCATGTGGTCGACGATGACAAGTTTGGTCTACTATTGAAGGAGTTGGGTCAGTTTAGGGCCACTGATAGCACGGGGAAAGTGCTCATCTTTATGGACCGCCAAGATGGATGTGACTGGATGGTGGAAAAACTTGGGCCAAGAGGTTATGCTTCGATGTCTTTACATGGAGGCCAGAGCCAGACTGATCGTGATGCCACCACAGACTACTTCAAGAAAGGTCTGTTTGATATCCTGATCGCCACGTCCGTCGCCTCTAGAGGTCTTGATATTCCGGACCTGAATTTAGTCATCAACTACGATGCTCCATCTCATATGGAGGACTATGTTCACCGAATTGGCCGGACCGGTCGTGCTGGTAATAAAGGTACCAGTGTGACGTTTTTAAAGTCTGATCAGGATAAGTCGGCCTCGGATATCGTGCGCCTGTTAGAGTTATCGAACCAACCTGTTCCTCAAGAGCTGCGCAAGATGGCTGACAGTTTCAGAGAGAAGGTCAAAGGCGGCAATGCCAAGTTCAGCAGTGGATTCAGTGGTAAAGGACTTGAGAAGCTGGAACAGATCCGTGCAGAGCATCGCAAGCTCGAGAAGGAGATATTCAGTGACGAGACGGACCAAGAACAGAAATCGTCCACTCCAGCACCTGTAACGGTGCCTGAATTGAAGGTGGACTTCTCTGAGGTGGATGGACAGTTTGTGGCCAAGTTGGAAATCAATGATCTTCCCTCTGAGGCCCGTTGGAGTGTGTCCAATGCCGATAATATCACCAAAGTCATCGATGCTACATCTACTTCGATCACCTCCAAAGGACGGTTCTATCCGCCGGGGAAAGACGCTGGCAAAGAGCCCAAGCTTTATCTACAAGTGGAAGGTCAATCGAAACCAGATCTGTTGAAAGCAGTGGATCTGTTGAAAGCCAGCATCGTCGAAGGCCTTACACAGAGTGCCAATGGCAATCGGCAAAAGGAGGTGTGAATGAAAGGGAAAAAAAATTGGCAGGCTGTGCCGATGCACAGATCGGAAAATTTAACCAAAATGGCAGCGGCCAAATGTTACATCGGAGCCAATACTTGTTCTTTCTAAGATGCCTGTGGGGACGACGCCTATGAAGTTTACTCAGGCGAAAGCCTTGATAGCTGCTGGTGATATCACCAAGTTCTATCGGTCTCCACAATGCATGGAAACTTACGACAACTTTCGGGCCACTTTGAAAGATAAGGGCATTGATATGACCACGAGGTTGTTGGTAGAGGAGTTGCGCTGGGTGCCCGAGTCTACGCCGATCACAACCCCAGCAGATGAGGTGATACCATTGATCAAATGTGCCGATATCCGGCCGTTTGCCAACGTCAAAGATACCACTATCTTGCCCAATTCATTCCCATACTACTTAGAAGACGGAGTGGTGCACCTATGTGTGTGGGTACGTTCGCCGTTGCCACCAGACCCGCTATCGGAGGTTGGAGACATCTCCGCTTACAATCGGCACCTGGTAGACCGCTACATCAAGCAGACATTCACGAAGCAGCTGGACCTGTCTGAGGACCGTATTCTCTGGTTCAAGAACTGGGCAGCGCTGCAGAGTGTTCGTGCCCTCCCTCATATACATGTGATCCTGGATCATCCCGATGCTTCCATGGTCAAGAGCCTCCTTGGTACAGGAGGTCTCCCGATTAGATACGAACCAAAGTTGTAAACTAGTTAATACTACTACTCATCATATTTTTCACCCATGGGCTTCATAGTGCCAGGATACCAACTCCAAGGTGTACGTTATAAGATAGCTGTGTTGCCCAACCGACGCAAGTGGAGACGAACCACTATCGTTACACCGGCGCAAGTGGCTGATTTCAACAGGCAATGGGGAGGTTCTGAGGCCAGTTCGGGACCAGATCAATTTCAAGACACGAACCTGCAACCTCCACCACAATTAGGCCGTCAGGTGCGGTTTGACGACCTTCCACCGGAAATCATTGGTTTGATCATCTCCATGTCTGAGAACATCGACGGTATGAATGGTGTGAACCATCATTTGAGCGAGTTTATCGGTGAAAATCACGATAGTCTCTGTCGTCGGGCTATCGATCTACACTATAAACGGCGGATTCCCCTGGCCGTCTACATGAATAATGCTAACGATGATAGGACTGACGACGATGAGTTAATAGTATGCGACGAGTCTGTGCTTGGTCAACCATATGTCAAGTTCAGTATGTTGGAGGTTGATGCGATTCTTCCGGCAAGCAAAATCCACATGCTTGAAGATGAAGTGGGTGAATCGTTGGCGGAGCTGGACAAGGAGATGCACAATGAGTACATGAGCACGTATGTGAGTTCGAAACGACTCGAAAAGAAGAAGATCTTACGCAAATACGTGCGAGAATCGGCGATTCAGTTCCCTTACAAGTATCCGGAGCTGGCTAGGGACTTGCTGAAGTTGAAGCCGGTTTTCGCCGGTGATTGGCAGAAGCAGTTGAATTGTCTGCTCAGACACAGAGGTGACATGTCGTTCAAGCAGCTGAAACGGTTTCTGAAGCGGCAGAAGGCTGCCGATAAGAAGATTGACAGCGCCGAATTGGTACTGACGATTCTGGAAGTGGTTCCAGACAAGTCTTGGCGTGTGTTTCTGTTGAAGAAGGCGGACGCCAGCTCTCTAGGAGCCAGCCATACTCTGTGGAAGTCTATCGTGGATTGTAACCATATGGAGTACTTCCAAGAGTTGGCAAAGTACGAGGTTTCACCAGATCCTCGTCTGCTACCTACGCTACTGGCAGATAATACGTAATTTGATATATTGAGTCTTTCCAGAAGACCGAGTAGTAGCGAAGGAGTCTCAGGCCTCAATATCCCTGGTTCACTGGGCCGGCGCCTCTGTTGTAGTCTTCGAACCAAGGGTGGCTCAATGCCTGGCGGGCGCTGAGGCGCATTTCGGGCCGCATTTGCAACAGTCCTTGCAACAGATTGAGAGCAACACTGTCAATATTTGGAATCAAAACACGCAGGTCCTGTGGGATGAACATGCTAAAGTTGGACCTGTAGTTCGGGTAGTTGGAAACACCTGGCCACGTTCTCTCCGTTGGAGTTCCCATGATCCGGAAGATCTTCAGCAACTGATCTTCGTTCGACGAACCGGGGAAGAGAGGCTTGCCCGAGAACATCTCTGCCAAGATACAACCGGCCGACCACATATCTATGGACGTGGAGTAGTTGCGAGATCCCAGAAGAACGTCGGGAGCCCTGTACCAAAGGGTAACCACCTCGTTCGAGAAGGTGTTGACAGGAATTCCAAACGCTCTAGCGAGACCGAAATCCCCCAATTTCAACTCACCTTTATCGTTGATGAGCAGGTTCTGTGGCTTCAAGTCTCGGTGAAGCACTCTGTTGTCATGGCAGAATGTGATTCCTTTAAGAAGCTGATACATGAAGCTCCGCACAACTTCGGGCTCTAGAGCACCGTTTTTGTAGCCGTGAGTGTCCATATACTTCTTCAAGTCACGGTCCATGAACTCAAACACCAGCGTCAACTTGTTTTCAGTGTGAATCACATCGTACAACGTGACAATGTTCTCATGCTTCAACTCCTTCATCAAAGAGATCTCCCTGATTGCCGTCGAAGGAGTTCCTTCCTCCGAGTCCAGGTTGATCTCCTTCAAGGCTACCAAAGTTCCAAGCTGCCTATTGCGGCCCTTGTACACCGTCGCATAGGTTCCCTCGCCCAGTTTTTCCAGCTGTTGGAACTGAGACGACGAAGCAGACATGTTGAAAATTGGTAATAATTTGTCCTTTCGGGAAATATTGAGCCTCCATCATTTATATTTAAGCCCGGCTGTGCAAACGCGTTTTTTTCTCTCGCCTCTTAACTATGGTTGATCTACAGTGTACCGAGTCCCAGCAGGAGGTCGTCGTGGCCCCCTTTGCCAAGGATACACTGCTGAATGTGATCTCTGGGCCGGGATCGGGCAAAACACGAACGCTGTGTGCGCGAGTGGCATATTTAATGAGCGAGGAAGGTGGCAAACTGAGCCCAGACGAGATCCTCGTGTTGTCATTGACTAACAGGACCGTTGATGACTTCAAGCACAAGTTGGTCAAGTTGATCGGCAATGATGTGGCCGAGCAGACCAATGTCATGACATTCCATGCTTTTGCAGCGTCTGTGATCAACGAGAGGTTCGATGATTGGCAGATCCTGGAAGATCAAGAGCTCCGCAACCTTTGCGAGCTGGTGCCTCGTAGCGGCGCTGGAACCGGTCCTAGAAAGAGCCACACAGAGACATTGGAACGGATGAGGCAGATCATCAAGAAATCACGCGAGATCGACTCGTATGATGAGTCTTTGGGCTGTGATAGAGACTCGTTCACGAAGATCCGAGATCTGGTCGGTTCTGGCAATATGTTCACATATGACGACATTCTGGACGAATGCGCGCGTGTGATCAACTCAGACAACGTTCCTGAGTTTGTTAACAAGTACAAGGTGATCATTGTGGATGAGTTCCAGGACGTTTATCCGCTGATTGCCAACATTGTGGTTGCTCTTTGCGAAGGTCGTCATTTGACGATCGCAGGTGACCCAAATCAATCCATTTACGGGTTCATGGGCGCCACTGCTGAGAAGAACTGGAAGCGAATTGCCAAATGCTTCCCGTCCGAATCCAAGAAGTTGATCACACTGACACAGGCATTCAGATCCACTCCGGAAGTGCTTGAACTGTCTGCCAAGATCTTGGGATCTAACCATACTAACGTCAGAGAGTGTGTCAAGGAGTCGGTCAACCTACCCACCGTTCGTATGACGTTCAATTCGAGCGAGGAGGAGTTGAACTTCGTCTATAAAGAGATACATCGGCTGGTCCATGAGTCCAGAGGTATGATCCGGTATTCGGATGTGGCCGTTCTGTGCCTGACAAACCAGGAGGTGGACACTGCCGGCCGGTTTTTCAGGCAGAAGCAGAAGCAAGGAGGTGATATTGGCGTCAACAGACTCAACAGCACCCCACAATGGCTGCGTACCCAGCTTTCCAACCTCATCCAGTACATGAAGATTCTCAACAATCCTTACGAGAGCTTTTCGCTGCTCTCGTCGCTCAACCTTCTACATGGCGTCGGTCTCGCCTCCATCAATCGCATCTATGTGCTGGCTGCACGCAACAATATCTCTGCCTGGGAGTTGCTACAATCGCCAGAGCTCTGTGAAAAGGCCCGTGTGCCTCGCAGTGTGCCTCCGTTCGTTCAGTTCCTTTCAAAGGCGATCGGCCAACTCGACCAGAATGACCCCAATGCCATCATGATCACATTGCTCGAGATGGGTCGACTGTTCGGGTTGAAGAACAGACTCATCACCAGTAAAGTGTCAGACGCAGAGCTCGAAGAGTACGAGCAATGTCTTCGGTCGATCCACTCGTCACTGGTGCGCAATCTCGAACTCAAGCCGGCTAGCCAGACGTTGCTGCGGTTCTACTTGAATAATTACAACTCACACGTTCTTCTCAACCCAAAGTCCAACTTTGACAAGCTGTATAACGACAACGAGGTGAACTTCTCCACGGTCCACATGGCCAAAGGTCTTGAGTTCCCAGTCGTTTTCATGCTATCGCCTAACAACTTCTACTTGAACCAGCAACGTCGTCGTGTTCTCTACGTTGGAGTGACCCGTGCCAGTGCTTTACTCTACTTCAACCGCCAGTATAACCAGCGGATCAACGGCATCGATGAGCAGATCACTTCTTCTACGCCGCCTACTGCGTCCGATCTGGCATCTGTCGAAAGTCGAGTGCTCGACATGTACGCTGGAGAGTTACAACAGCCTCAGGAGGTTGGTTTGCTCCATCGGCCACCGGCTCTTGGTCCAGGCAACTTGAGCCGGCTACTGTCAGCGATGGGCCGCAATCTGAGTGGGTTGCGTCACATAGCTCATTAGTGTCATAATAATCATCAGTGTCATAATAGTCATTACTGTCATTATAGAACCCATTATACAATGCAATTAACGCCTTCCCCGTGGAGGTTGGTCCACTAGCAAATACTTGACATCAAGTCCAAGCTTATCCAAAAAGCCAATATCAACATCTTCGATCTGGCCTATCAACTTTGACAGAATAGGATACTCATCGAGAAGTCCCTTACGGAGGACCAGGAAATCAACAGACTGTTTGCAACCTATTGCATCTTTGAGTCTGTGCGAGGCGCCCTTGGGCAATTCGACCAGCTTGGTCTGCGAGAGCTGGCACATCGTAGGAAATGATGAGTAAAGTAGAGGAGTAGTAACGTCTTGCTTGCAAACGCATACGCATGAAACAACCGAGTCCTTCGGGGCCGGTTTGTGTTTGCGGATCGATGCAATTTGCGATTCTAGAGCCTGCATGGTGCTGTTGAACCCATACGAAAGATACCGTGCTTCAGCAGGCTGTTGCAGCTGCGATTTGGTCTTTTCGTCCTTACTGAGTCGGTTGTAATTGCCGATCCCTACCAGTACTTGATCTGTGACCACATCAAGAATGTCCTGCATGGCCTTGGGTGTGGTAGGCGGCCACTGGTCGCGTCTAGTGTATGGATTAGACAGGACCGGTTTGAACATCTTTCTCCGTTCACTGAGCGATTTCAACGAACTTGCCGTACTTTTCTCCATGATACCACCCTGTTTCGGTGGTATTGCGGTCGCACTGACCGCCTTCGGTTGCCTGGTCGTCTTGTTAGTGGACTTTGAGGAAGTAGCCATGAGTGCAAAATGGAGGAAATTTTTAGCTGCGACATTTAGATCCGATCAGTGGGCCCCAGTGGTGGCTTGATGGTTTATTCGATGTGTGGCAGCGTGGGTAGCAGGGGGTTCCTCTGGAGCAGAATATTCGTAATAGTAAGGCGGGTTTGATGGAGTTTCCTGCATCTCATCTATCGGCGGTGGCGCCTGCTCAGGCTCGTCGTTCTCCTTATTGGCAGCGGGCACAAATGACCCGTCGGGGTTATAATAGCCAGCATCCTGGGCCGGATTGGCGCGCTCTGTGTACAACGGCAACGGTTCCGCAGTGGCTGCCGCTGCTGCTGGTCGATCTGATCGACTTTCGGCCGCTACTGGTTGAGCCTCGACGTCTGTAGATGGCATAGTATCCCTTCCCCGCCTTCGATTCATGAATCCGGATCTGCCCATGAAACGTCTGTCAAAGATGCTATCACGGCCGTTTCTAACACGCCGACGGTTCCAGTAGGCGAGAACCAGAATCACTAGGATTATGATGAATCCCAGGCATATCACCTTGCCTGAGAAGTTGTAGTCGGGGTACATGGTAGTAATTGGAGGCAAGAAATGTATTTTTTGGGGTCATTGATAAGCTTTGGGTGAGCGCGGGCATCAGCCGTCAGGAGTTTTCAGCCGTTTTACTAGGTAGGATTCATTAGTTAGTTACATTTATCCATTAGTTCGTAGTTGTACATGTAACGCGCGGTATGGGTGGCGCCCAACTGGCCACTTCAGCACTACTTCTGGGAGCCCACAGTGTGTGCAGGTGGTGGGCCCTGCGGTGGAGAATATCCATCAGATGAGACCTGGTTGGCGGTAGTCTGTGCTGTTGTTTGAGCCTGGGATTGAACGTATGTGTTCTGTCCTGTTCTCATCATGTCAGGATCGGTTTCGGCCTCATCCAAATGCGCCGAAGGGATCGCACCGTTGGTGCCGGCAGTTCCTGTCGTTGGATTAGAGTAGTAACCATTGGAAGGTACGTACGGTTGTTGCTGCGGCGGAACGTCTGCTCCAGCATTCGCGGCCGACGTCTTGGCAGCCACAAAGTGGCCCTGCGAGTCGTAGTATCCGACGTCTTGCATAGGGTTGGCCTCCTCGGTATATTGCGGCAGCTCGTCCTCGGGCGTATGGTTGTGGTATTGGACTTGCGATTGTCGGTACGTTGGTGGTGCCAAGTACCGCGACACCAGAGGCTGCCTTCCTGCCTTAATTCGGCGCACATTCAGCACACATGTAGTACCAAGTACGATGACTATGATGGCGATCAGAAAAGCCAAAAACGCATACTTCTGCGTACCCATTCCGTATTCCCATGATCGCTTGGCCAGTATCGGATGTAATGGAATAGAAAGATCTGTCATTGCCGTTAGTTTAGCCTGGTTATTTAATGGAGGTACAGAAGAAGAAGAAGAAGGCACCAATGACCAGATGCTTTCTTTTGCCTTGATCGTTTCATTCCATCAGTAAATAAATTTAGCAGGAAGAATGCTGTGGCTATTCTGCTGTGTCAATCTGATGAATATAACTGCGCTGATGTAGCTGAGTAATGAATATGGATTCTTCCAAGGTTGACTGGTATTACTTCTATACTGTCTTATATGGTATAAGGAGGAGGATTCCCCTGTTTCCACTTGGTTCCCTGCTGTAGCTCGCCTGACTGCTGTTCCATGGGGAAATACCTCCGGAACCGTTCATCTTGCTCGTCGATTTCGTCTGTTTCGTCTGTCTCGTCCATCTCATCTTTCTCAACCTGTTCAGTCTTATATTTCTGCCGACTCTCACCTTTACTCCTCGATTTCTTCTCCGTATACGTGGCTCCTTTCAGAGCTGCCTCTATATCATAATCAAATATTCCTCTAGCCTGATCGTGCAATCTGGCCCGTTGCAACGGCTGGATCTCCTTCTTGGTGCTTTCACCAGCAACTGGCCTCTTCATCAACAATGTCATGTTCGGGTAAACTCGGTAAGATAACGACGGATCTGTGCTGTATTGCAACCTCTCTTGACGTCGATGCTTTCCTGGGTGACATGCTAGAGCAAAGTAGGATGAGATCATGATAATGACACCTATCACGGTCACTGAGGCTATAACTATACTGCTTGAAGCCATCAAGAAATGATGTGCCTTCCACTGGAGCACAGGATCGCTTGCTTAAGTACTAATGAATGCATATCTTCCAACCACTCCTACACCAGGCTGTTTTCAATGATGTAATCCTCAAAGAAAAAAAAATATCGCCTTCCCAAAAGGTCTTAGGAGTGAATCCCTCTTTTCCTCCTTAGACCAACATTAGCAGTCTCCCCCACTAGTTATATCTATGCGTCGGGTAACTCTATCATCGGATCTGCTGGCATCCTCTCACAAGAGCCCCCTCAGTCGTATCAGTGTCGCGTTACAACTGGTGGAATTGGGTCTGAAAAATGGAGATCCCATTTGCCTCAGTTTCCATATCTCGCCGGCCACGAAGAAGCGAGGCACAGATGGGAGGTTCAAGGTGATCTCTAAGACAGTGTCGATGACATTCCCATCGTTAACTGCTGAAGAATCGACTCGATTCGCCAGATACTTGAAACTGCTCAAACTCATTAGGGATAATATCGCTTCGCAGAGACAGACCACCAAGAGACAGCTCTACTATACAGATGTGGCACTGTTTTCGAGACAGAAGATCGTCGACAACTATGTTGACACCATTTCGGACTGCCTAGGTGTCAGTATTGAGACTCTTGGTGTTGTGGCATCTCAGAAGGGACTCATCTATGGCAATTTCTCGTTTACTTACAGAGGAACGAGATTCAAGATCAGTGAGCGGGCAGGCCCGGCTTTGATCCCTTTGGTATCGTTGAATTCGGTGGAAGATGACTTCTATTTCGATTCGCCCGACCCGAAAGAGATCATCGTCTTGGAGAAAGAGGCCATCTTCCACCACCTGTGTCCGCGACTCAAGGGTCATGGTATTATACTCATCACAGGCAAAGGGTTCCCAGACAGGCTCACCAAAGTGTTCCTACACTTCGTCACTTCTCACTACTCTACAGTACCGGCTCGAGCTTTGGTCGATAGTGACGTCTACGGGTTGATGATATTCAATGAGTACAAGTGCTCTGCAGCTGTGGTCTCGCGCGAGCATGCACAAACATCCCACGCGGGCCGGATCGTTATTTCCGATACCGGTTCCCTACAAGGCGTGACTTATGAGCCTGCATGTCCGCATTTAACGTACTGTGGAGTCAAATTATTTTCGAAGGACTCCGAACAGACCAGCACTCACTATTTACCCCTCACGATCCGTGACGTTCGTGCCGGACAGAAATTTCTAACGAGGCTCGAGCGACAAGCCAACTCTGAGATCCCCAAAGTCATCCACGAGCTCCAACTGGGACTGTTTCTGTTGCTCAAGAAAGAGATGCAAGAGAATTAACCGGGCTTGTTATGACTCCCTCATAGCAAACTACGCCAGCCCTGCGGATTAATTGATGGCACATGCCCGAAGTTTTTTATTTATCCGTGGCATCGAGCTAACTTAAATCGCAATTCGGGAGATCTCGCATTGGACAACCTGTTCCGTGGCAATACCTTGCCCCACTTGGTTTACCATTTCATATACCCAGTTTCAGTGACCTAAATCGGTGATCATTCAACTGTTCGACCCCTCCAGGTCCTAATAGAACTTTAACAGGAAGCCTGGGCCCCGAAACAGATCATCGGTTCTTTTTCGCCGCTATATATTTTTGGCGATCCCAGACAAACTTCTCTCAACTTCCAGAGGTTCCTTCTTTATGACTATTCACAAGCACAGCATAAATCTGACTGCACTGACTCCGCTTTCTCGAAGTACGAGCTCCGAGGCGCACTCAAATGGCGGCAGCAATCCAACGACCCGGACCCAGTCCACGTCCTCAATAGCTTCCATGCTATCTTCATTAGCCACGACTCCGGACTACTCTCCGCAACTGATCGACACCGAAGTGGGCGACCTATTGAACATCGATGACCTCGAACTTGGCGTTAACGATGATAACAGTGGTACCGAAGAGCTCCACAGCGTCTGTTCGACAACAGAACTCGGCGGGGACGGTATTGATGAGCTGCTCTGTGGTGGCACAGAACATTGCGATTCCGAGACCCGTTACGACCCTCAACTCACCGATCTGCATAAGAAGTGGTTCGTGTGCCTCATTGGTCTCCCTGCCTGTGGTAAGTCGACCGTTGTCAAGCAACTGATCGATTTTGCCAAGCGCATGACCGGCGAGGAAGGGATTCGCATCGCCTCATTTAACGCTGGCGAAGTTAGACGCAAGCATGAGAGCGAGGACCACAAGCTGTTTACATTCGATCTCCAGGATGCCGATACTCAACGAGAGAGAGAGCAATATGCATTCGAAGCTTTACAGAACCTGACCGACGAGCTTATCACTGATAAGATCGACGTTGGTATTTTAGACGCTACCAATACCACGAGGGCACGCAGAGAGGCAGTGTTTAGACACGTGCACGCCGTTTCTAAGAAGAGCAAGGTCAAGGTTGGCACGCTTATCTTGGAGGTCAAGTGCAAGAACAAATCTCTGCGCCGGTACAACATCGAGCAGAAGGCCTCCAATGGGGACTATGTTGCCACTCCAAAGGACCAGGCCATCGTGGACTTCCTCAAGCGCATAGAAAAGTACGAGGCCATCTACGAGAAGGTGACCGTCGACGAGATCAACCACCTCGGTGCCAAGTACTTTAGTATCACCAACGCTGGCGAGTGTGTCTGTTATGACTGTGGACTCGCCCACCATGACTCTCAAACTCACCAGCACATGCATTTCAAAAACGCCGCCTTGAATCTCATCTACGATTTTGTCATGTGCTATCGTCTCGTCTACGCTGCAGACTACTTGCAAAACGTCGATGACTTCTACACCAAAGGTGGCTACAAACCGGTGGCCACCGATTTCGCTAAGGAGAAGGAGGTGCCGCTAATCAAAGTGCTCTCCAGCACTCGAATCTGATCTTTCCTAATGTATTTATTATTATTAATTGGATAACCCAGGTATGCTGAAGCCAGGTAGCGTCTGTGGTGGAGGTGGCATTGCCCTCTCGCGGTTCTCGGCCTCCTCCTCTGGCTGTTGGTAGTGGTAGTCGCCGAAATGCTGCTGTTTTTCCATCCACGACTCTCCAGTGTATGCTGTATCTTGGTATCCGAAAGGATCGTTCGGTCTAGCCCTGCACCAGAACCGCAGCGACTTGTCAGCACCTGCTGTAGCCAGTATATATCCCAGTGGATGGTACTCCATAGTGTAGATGGCCTTTTCGTGTGCGTAGGGAACCAGGTGGATTGGGTCGCCCAAAGTTTCCACTTTGGAGCTCGCTCCATACAAGTTGATGTGTTCATCGCTTGGTTCAGACACGATGGTCTCTGGATCCAAAGCCCTGTCCAGATCGTAGAATGACAGTGAACCGTCGTAACCTCCGATCGTCAGCAACGAGCTATGTATAGGATGCCATGAAATCGATGACAAGTCGGTATCCTCATGCGACCGCACTGTGTACAATGTCCGCATGGTACGGATATCAAACACCTTGGTGGAGTGATCTCTTGAGCAGGCTGCCAACAACCGCTGCGAGCCGTGTTTTTGGAACTTGACTTTGGTCACTGTGTGCTTGAAGTCGTGCATTGTAGTGATACACGAAGCATCACGCGGGTCCCAGAACTTCACCAGGTTGTCCTTGGATCCACTCACGACGAGTCCCAACTGGCCGTGCCAGTCGCACGATTTCACGTCCCAATGGTGGCCCTTCAACGTTCTCTCCTCAGTAGCCGTCGAGAAATTCCAGATCTTTAACGTTTGATCGTCCGAACACGACACAAATTTGGTGTCATTGGGCGAGAACTCCAAGTCCTGGATCGCGTTGTCGTGAGACTTGGTGAGGATGTTCACGTTGTTGAAGTTGGGCTGCCAGAATTTGATCGTTCCCTCCTGATCACCCGTCAGCAGCCAATCTCCGTCATGGCTGTACTCCAACGCAAAGATTGGACTATCATGAGCCTGCATGATAGACTCGAAGTTGAATGTGAGTCCATTCCAGATCGTGAACTCTCCAGAATACGACGAAACCAGCACTCTTCTAGCATCGGGAGTCCATTTGATGGCATGGATGGCATGGCGCGCCTTGTTGGTCGAAATGTGCACGAATTTCGTCGTGATGTCCACAATCGTAGCCTGTTCCACTGACGGTGGCAACAGATGTGACAGGTAAGACATCTCGGGCCTCACAGTGCCCAATGGCTCTCTAATCCCTCGACGGTTGTAGACGTTCTTCTTTATCATGTATCTGCCCAAAGGAGTGAAATAATCCACCGTTCGTCTGTGTTGGGGCTTCTTTGGATCCTCTTGACCATTCTCAGGCGGTCCCATAGGCTGTGGCCGTCTGTTCATCTGGTATCCACCAGTATTGTTGTAGTTGTTGTTCATCTCAACTAACGTCAACGGTGATAAAAATTTCCTAGACTTTTTTTCACTTAAACTATGGGTCTCCACGGCATCTACCACTCGGGGCCAATATGTGCTCTGAGCTGCTGGCCAGGTCGAAACTGGGTTCTCTGTGGAGCTGGACCCATTCTGAAAGTGTTCGACTTTACAACGGGTGAGCTTTTAAGGGAGAAGCAGATCTTTCGAAGAAATAAGGTTCATGGTATCAAGGTAAACCCTGATACTGGAAGTATAGTGATTTATGGAGGAAAGAGCCTTGCCGTTGTCAAACTGGACGATCTGTATGATGATACCATTCCTGAGGAATACAGTGTTGGCGATTGGATCATCTTTGCAACCATCATGGACGATATTCTTCTGTGCTTGACTGCTCATAACGACGTGGTTTCCATTGATCTGGACGGTAGAACACTCGAATCGAAGCAGAACTGCAACGAGAAGTCTATCATATACTCCGGATGTATTGGCAAGTATAATGGTCGTATCATTGTCTGCTCTGGTACTGTCATGGATGGAGTGTTGGTTTGGGATTTGAAATCGAAGCAAGTTCTCCATAGATTTACTGAGCATGAAGGTTCGATATTCTTCGTGGAAATGCACCAGAGGTATATCCTAAGTTGTTCTGATGACAGGTCCATCAGAGTGTATGATCTTGAGCAGGCCAAGTTGCAAGCTGTCGGTTGGGGGCATAGATCTCGGATTTGGAGCCTGAACTTTTACGATTTCACTGCTACCGGTTTCAAAGTGTTGAGTACTTCAGAGGATTGCACGACGCAGGCTTGGCAATACACCGAGGGAAATGAGGCACTGGCTAGTGTTCAAAGCTTTACAGGCCACACTGGTCGTAATGTTTGGAGTGGGTGTGTTGATGACATTGCTAAACTGGGATTCAGTGGTGGCTCTGACGGTAAACTTATGGTGCACGATCTTGCTCCCGAAACTAGACCCGGCTACTTGAGATCTGAAGTGACTCTCAAAGGCGTTAAAGCCTATTTTGACTATGGATACGGTCTGTTGGCTGTATCTGGGGGCAAGTTCTATGCATTGAAAGAGTATAGGGGTTGGGAGTTTCTCTTTGAGGACTCCAAGTATGCCAAAGTGCCGGTGGTTTCAGGATCCAAAGAGAAGCATCTGGTAGTGGTTGGTGGTAGCAGCAGTGGTGCTGTTCTATTTCTAAAGATGGATGCCGGTGGCCTTGTCGTTAAGGAAGTGTTTGAATCCGGGCTTTCAAGGGTGAAAAGTCTGTCTGTTTCGTGGCCTTACGTTTGCATCGAATCGCCCAACTTGAAAGAGCAAATGGTTCTTAGAAATACTGCCGGCACTGTTTCACATCTTCCCAGACATAAAGCCGACATTTCCTCGATCTTATACCTTCCAAAGAACGAGTGGATTGTAATCGGCTGTGCCTATGACCTTTTCCTAGTTTACAATATCAAGACTGGAGAATGTGTCAGCTACGACCACATGTTGAAAGGAAACACAATTACTTGCCTGGCCACTCTATCTGAACAGTCCGATTCTGCTGATGTCGGAGTGACCACCAAAGACGGTGTCTATGGTACGATCAGAGTCAGTGGCGGCCATGTCGAGGTCGTTGAAAATAACAGGCTCCCAACTGGTTTCTTGCAAGGTATGCTCTATTCCAATGGCGATCGCTACCTCTACGGATTCAAATCGGACGAGTTCTACATCTGGAATGAGACCAAGCAGTATAGTGTGGTTGCAATTGCATGCGACGGTTCCCATGGCCTTTGGGACTTGGTTCACTGGACAGAAAGTCAGTTTCGATACAGACTATCGGTTTCTCGTGGAGATACCATCACAGTGCTTCAGAACGGCTTGGAGAATCCATCGTGTCTTCTTGAAGGAGTTCATGGCCGTGAAGTTCGTGCACTGGCTTTCATGGGTGACTATGTTGTCTCAGGCAGTGAGGATACTTATGTGAAGCTATCATATTTGTCAGAAGGCCGGTTGCAAACGATAAGCACGCAGAGACAGCACCGTTCAGGGTTGCAAGCTATTCATCCAGTGAATGATGACTACGTGTTGAGTTCTTCCAGCAGGGAAGAGTTATATCTGTGGAAGATCAGCCATCTTGGAATGCGACTCGTACAGACAGTGAAGCCACTGAGCGACCAACCAGACCTTCGTGTGATGGATTTCGATACTATAGAGGTGGTACGGAACGATTCCATCGTTGGATTCCTGGTTGCAGCCGTATATTCGGACTCTGAAATCCGTCTGTGGTACTATAACTATTCCGCCACCAGTTTCAAGCTGGTGTCAGCGATCAAGTACACCACCTGCTGCATATTGCACACCCGTCTGGTCCAGATGTCCGACCTCTACTTATCGATTGCTACCACAGACGGCCATTTCACTCTTTACAAGCTTCAGAAAGGTTGTGTGGTCTTGGAAGACAACCTGCCCAAGTTGGAGCAGCCTCTTTGGAGCTATGCTATCCATCAGTCGTCCATTAAGGCCGTTGCATTCACTGCTCTGTCCACTAATGAGTATTTGCTGGTTACTGGAGGTGATGACAACGCATTAACTGTGAGCCATTTCACTCCTTCCAGCCTCACTACAGTCATATCCAACTCTGCTGCTGCCGCTTCGGCCATAATTTCGGCGGCCATCGTCAACGGAAAGATCATAACCATCTCAGTGGACCAAAAAGTCCGGCTCTGGACGTTTGATCTTGAACTTATCGAAGATAAGTATACTACAGTGGCTGATCCGGGCTGTCTCGCAGTGTCCGGAGATGCTGGAGATGCTCTTCTCATTGGAGGTGCTGGAATCTCTACCTGGAAGCTCATATAAATAGGTTTTATAGATATAGACGACGTACATCGTACGTATTATGGACATGGGCCCGGGCTCTGCCCTGAACCGTTTATTGGTACCACTTCACACCGTTTGGTACCACTTCACACCATTGAGCACCACTTGATACTCTCTCTACCGCTGTCTAACACCTGCCAGGCAACTGGAACCCGCATGGTCCCCCATTTAACCCTGTCTTTGCTTGTGCTTAGGGTTGGCCTTGCAAATCACATACACGCGGCCCTTCCGCTTGGTGATTTGACAGTGTGGGCACATCTTCTTGACACTGGTTCTCACCTTGTACGACCTCGTCTGTGCAAGCGCTTGCAACGGCGTAACAGTGGATATTCTCGGTATCAGCCTAAATAGCATCGTGGATGAAAGAAAACCAACCCCCAAATTTTTTCCTAAGTACACTATCCTAATCTGACAGAGCTTAGTTGACTGTTTCCTCCAGCAGGTATGGACTCGTGGGGAGAGGTAAGTAGCATTAATTGGAACGAATTGGACATACTAACACACTCAGATTACACAGACTACCGCAGTCCGTGTGCCTCGGGGCCTCCAGTCACAGAAGGGCGCCACAGCTCTTCGATTCGACACATCCCATGATTTACTCTGGGTGGGAGACTCTGACGGCTATGTTTACGGCTATTACAGTCTCAAATTACAGCCATATACTTCGGCGAAGGCCCATTCGTCTGCTGTCATTCAGATTCTCAGCCATAAGAAAGGTGTTCTGTCATTGAGCGAAACAGGTGTGCGATTGGGGTCCGTCGAAGGTGTCACGATTCATCGGGTGGAAGTGAACGAATCTGGTGGTCTACATTGTATGTCTTACACTTCCAACACTCAGACAGAGATCTGGGTCGCTGGTACTACAGGAAAGATCTACCAGGTGGACCTGGTCAACGGTAAATTGCTTGGTTCGTTCGATTACGACTGCGACATTCTATACATGGATACCAACTTGCGCTACGTGCTCTTGGGCAGGGGCGACGGTTCTGTCGATGTTATCGACCCGAAACCACAGCGCATCCAGCATACTTTCAGGTGCCACTCGGCCAGTCTGTCGTGTATGGCTGTCCATGAGAGGACGTTACTTACGACCGGTTATTCCTTGAAGAAAGACCAGTTCGTGGCCGATCCTCTCGTCAATGTATACAGTGTGGATACTATGACGTCGAGCAATCCATTGGCATTCCCTGCCGGACCGACTCATGTGTTTGTGCATCCACTACACACTGATTTGGCTTTGATAGCCTCGCATTCGGGCCAGTTCCATTTCGTCGATACAACCAATTCCTCACGAATGCAGATCTATCAGGCAGACATCTCATCCTATATCACGTTGATGGACTTTGCACCTTCGGGCCAGGTGTTTGTCTTCGTTGATAGTATGCAAGTGATCCACCTGTGGGCTCGGATGCCGCCACAGATGTCCCAGCTGCCTTCGTTTGCCGTCTATGCTACTCCAGTCGAGGTTCCGACTGCCGATAGAGAGCAACCGCCGCCAGAGTGCATTCCTCAGTTTGGTACGTACCTTCCACCTCTTAATGGTCTCAAGTTGCCTCACTATGATGAGATGCTACTCTCGGCGTGGCCACCAGAGATGGTGTTCCAAGTGGGTGTCCAGGCAAAACCTATAGATGAGGAGATTCAGCGTGGTCAGGAGACTATCCGTGGGTTCCAGATCTCGCATTACAATAAGGACAAGTTTGGTTCTCGTAACGTTGTGTCGAGGTACGAAAAGACGAAGAAGTTGACCGTGCCCAAGTTCATTAGTGAGCAAGAAAATGACGACGAGGACGATGACTACGAAGATGAGGACGCGGATCCTAGGTCCAATAAGGACCTGCTGTCCACGTCTAACGAAAATGGTGAAGTTCCCAACGCGTTCCGGCCGGTTCGGATCGCTCTATCCAAATTTGGAGTGGATGACTTTGATTTTGCATTCTACAACAGCACGCCGTACTCCGGATTGGAGAACCAGGACGGGAACTGCTACATCAACTGCGTTCTGCAGCTCTACCGCTTCTGTCCTCCTCTGTGCAACTACATATTGGGTAATCTGTCTCATGACGTTACTCAGAAAAATCTACTTCTAGTGGAGCTCGGATACCTCTACGACATGTTACTCAAGGCCAACGGTCGTCACTGCGCTGCTTCCAATTTCCAACGAGTGTTTGCGTCGATCCCTGAGACTAAGATGCTTGGTTTGATCGATGATAATGGCAAGAAGTACGATGATATCGGACAGCGCCGACTCATTCAGACGTTCAACCGGTTTATGCTCGAACGGATGGCCCAAGACGAAAGAACGCTCCTTGGCACACGTACTTCTGAGAAGTTGGATGCAATTGCCGGTCTCCCAACAGAGACGGCCATCTTTTCCAACTTTTGCTCGTTGTCTCAAAAGAGAACTACCGTGTTCCATTCGATGGACGTCAACTCTCTGCCAGTGCCACCGGCGGTCCCTTCGAATTTGACCATCTTGAACTACATCGAGGCCTCGCTCAATAAGAAGGTCGAGCATACCGTTACCTGTGATACTTGCAAGAAAGAGCATGCAATTGATGCATCTCTACGTGTTGGTGGGTTTCCTCCATTGATGATCTTGAACATCGACCTGTCCAATGAACAACTCAACGAGATCCGGTTCTTGAAAGGCTGGCTAGTGCCAGAATTCTACGTGACAGTATCGAGTACAGGTCTTCCGACGCTTAGGACTAACGTTATCGCTGGCAATATGGGAATGAAGAAGTACGAGCTGGTCAGTTATGTGGCCCAGGTCACCGACCGGTTCGGCCGCAACCAGCTCGTCACCATATCACGCGGAACGAACGAGGTCAACCGTAGAGGCGGTGTCAGTGACACCAAATCCGACGGCTGGTATCTGTTGAACGACTACTTGGTGACACCTCTTCCTGAGGAGGAAGTGTTTGATGTGTCCCGGTGGTGGAAGCGGCCCGTTATTGTGACTTACCGGTCAGTGACAACGCCGCCTCAGGTTGACTGCCAGATTTGGCGTCCATTTGATGACTCTATCCTCTATAAGGATCACTTTGCCAAGGGTACGCGTGAGGGCAAGATTGTCGAGTATGAGCTTCTCACGCGTGATGAAGCACCACGTCCTGGTACACTTGTGGCCATTGATGCTGAATTCGTCCAGCTGTCACCACCCGAGTATGAGGTGTCCTTCCACAAGCAAAAGCGAGTGGTTCGTCCAAAACTGCTAGCTCTCGGCCGTATATCGGTGCTGAGAGGTGAAGGCCCACAGGAAGGTAAGTGCTTTATCGACGACTACATCGTGGCCACTGAGCATATTGACGACTATATCACGTCGTTCTCTGGTATCGAGCCGGGCGATCTTGATCCGCATGTGTCTAAGCGCACAGTGGTGACGTTGCAAACAGCGTACCGTAAAATGTGGTTGCTGTTAAACCTTGGTTGTATCTTCGTGGGACACTCTTTGAAAGGAGACTTCCGAATGATCGACATCAAGGTGCCACCTCAACAGATCCATGACACTGCCGAGCTGTTCTACTTGAAGAGGCAGAAGCGGAAGTTGTCGCTCAAGTTCCTTGTCTATCAATTGTTCCATGACAACGTGCAAACAGGCAACCACGACTCCATTGAAGACGCCGACTCGGCCCTGAGATGTTACAGAAAGTACCTTGAGTTGGAGAGAACGGGTACATTGGACTCGACTTTACAGAACATATACCTGGAAGGCTCGATGTCGCGGTTCCGGATTCCATAGTGTGTATAATAGATCTATTGAAGATTAACAATGTTCAACGAAGAACCTTGGGCCACTTTCTGCTGGGCGCGGGTCGTTGGTTGCATCTGCTGTGGTAGCCTGTTGAACGGCACTGCAGTGTACTGTTGTGGCTGTGTTGACTGTTGCTGAGTTGGCATCTTATAGTACTGAGCCTGCTGAGCAGACTGAGAAACGTGCTGATGTGTCGGAATCCTGGAAGATGTGCTGCTGGCTGAGACACTGCCACTGCTCTGTGGAGAGTCCAAGTAGAAATCATGGGCGCTCTTCCTCCAAAGAGCCGAAACTCGGTCGCTCCAGCGTTTGAAATCGGCGCTTGATATCGTGGTTGGTCTGGAGTCGGGTTGTTGCTGTTGCGAGTCGGTCTTATGCAACGACTTGTACATTGGGTTCGAGTAACGTCTTATGTTCAAGAACTCACGCGACAGCCGCTCGTACTCCATGCGGGTAGCGTTGGTAGCAAAGGGGGTGGTATCGGTAAAGTCTGAGAGAGAGTTCAAGTTTTCACGTTGCAACCAGAGCCGTTGTTGCGTCCGTGAATCATTTGCTGGTCCACCTTGGCTCGACAGGTATGCGTTGAAGTTATCGGCAAAGTCGTCATTCTTGGGAGTGACGGTGCGTTGAGGCGAAGCATGCAGTTGCGACCGAGAGAGTAGCGATCTTCTAGCAGACGAGTTCAAGTTGGTCATGTCAAGCGCCGAGCCTGACATCGCTGTATTACCGCTGAACCGGATAGTGTTGTCGGTATGAGGGGTGCGTTGTAATTGAGAAGACAGGTTGAGTCCGCTCGGTTGAAACATGAGAGACGAGGAACTGCTATGCTGAGTGATCGTGGTATCTTCTCCAGATGCGTTCTGCGATTGAATGCTGTTGCTCCTCAACGAGCCGCTGCTATTCCTGTAGATCTGCTTCTCTTGGCCTGTGGATTGTGATAGCAGTAGGTCCGCGTTGTAAGAAGTCTGTCCAACGGCCCGTTGCGTTGGCTGTAATGGTTGCGCCATGGGCAACGTCGCACCCACAGCTGACGACGACCGTGTTGACATATCCCCCAGCACAACTGTCTCTGTTGATACAGGTCCCATGGTGGCACTCTCGGACCGCGAAACTAGTGATGTATCGTCGGTCGACGACTCCATCGTCACCGTTCTCTCCTTCGTGGAACTGAGTTCTTCTCTATCCTCTTCGACCCGCTCTTGAACAGGCGAAGGTATTGCACCGCCTAGTGGTCCTTCCTGCACCGTTGCAGGCACATCCACTGACAGAACCTTGGCATTATCGTCAAAGGAGTCCACTTCCTCCTCCGAGTCCTCAGAGTCCTTAGATGTCTGTGTCAAGTCCAATGACACTCTATGCCTTGGTTGACGACCTCCGTTGGCCAAGTTGGTCAAACTCTTCGTTCTATTAGCTACGCTGAGCCGGTTCGTCGATATGCTGTGCCTTAAAACGTCCGCAGACGACTTGGACCGGCCAAGTTTGGGTCTATCAGCTCCCACCTCCAAATTGCCGCTGTCGTTCGATCGTATCCGGACCAATTTGGTATGCGATGGGTTCCTAGTAAGCTTCCCCGCAGGGAATTGCTTAACTTTCCGTTTAAGCAGGTCGTCTTTCAACGAAGACGACGATCTGTTCCGAACGTAGTGTGTCATTGATGAGGGGGAGATAAAATAATTTGGCCTCTGAGAATTTAAACCTGAACATGTTTGACCTCTACGACGTGGCCAACCACTACCTTGGCCGTATTCTGGACCAGAAGTCGGGCAAGAAAGAGGACCGGATCCGTGTTTTACTACTAGATGATACAACGTCGTCGATAATATCGATGGTGGCGACTCAATCGGAGCTGTTGAAACATGAGTTCTATCTGGTGGACAAGCTGGGCAATGCCAACAGAGATCGGCTCAGAAACTTGCCGTGTATCTGTCTATTGGAGCCTTCTGAGTTGGTGGTGGCAAATCTATGCGATGAGATGGGTTCGCCCAATTACAAGTCGTACGACATCTACTTCAACAACGTTGTTTCGAAGGCGAGATTGGAGAAGTTGGCCGAGTCCGATGACGCTGAGGTGGTTGATAAAGTGGCGGAGATCTTCATGGATTACTACACAGTGAATCGTCCGTTGTTCAACTGTGCTTCCATCAGTAATCCGCTAGGAATTGACGTGCTAGACACCTGGGATCCGGAATCGTTAGATGTGGCTCTACAATCGCTGACATCTCTGCTGTTGGCACTGAAACTGAACCCAGATGTTCGTTACGAGAGCAATTCCAAGATGGCAGCAAAATTGGCCAATATGGTAAACTTGACGATCCGGGAAAACGCCAATCTGTTTGATCAAACTACTAAAAAAGACATTGCACCGCTGCTGTTGATCATGGACCGCAAGAACGACCCGATCACGCCGCTTCTGTTCCCTTGGACTTATCAGTCGATGATCCATGAGGTGATAGGCATAAGAAACAACACGGTGGATTTGTCAGATGTGCCGAACGTTGGCAGCGAGTTGCAAACTGTCGTCTTAAACGAGACTCAGGATGAGTTCTATGGGGAGTTGATGTACAAGAATTTCGGTATGCTTTCGGAGAGTTTGAAGAAGTACATCGACAAGTACAAGTCCAAGACGAAGACCAACTCGAACATCTCATCTATCAAGGATATGAAGTTCTTTTTAGAGAACTATCCGGAGTTTAAGAAGACCTCGTTGAATCTGTCCAAGCATATGCTGTTAACGACAGAGATCGATCGTAAGATCAACGAGCTGCGCATGTGGGAGGTGAGTGAGTTTGAACAGAATATGGTCAGCAGCTCCGATATGAGCAAACACCAAGAGGAGTTGCAAGAACTGGAGCAGTTACTGTTTGATCAGAAGGTTGGTTCAGACGGCGCTCCATTGGCGGCCCTTGCTCAGGATACAAAGTTGAAGATTCTGGCATTGTATGCGATCAAGTATGAGAGTTTCAAGGGCAACCAGATCGCAAAGTTGCTGAGACGGCTCAAGAAGGAGCGGTTCCCTGAGGAGAAGTTACAATTTGTTTCGAGTCTGCTAAAGTACGCAGCCAGCAGCAAACGATTGCCCGAAGAGGAGGACTCTGTGTTTTCGAGAGTGGCCAACTCAACGTTGATTAATGGGCTCAACTTTGGATCTCATGGTGAGCCTAGCAACGTGTACATGCAACATATTCCACGGCTGCAAAATGTGTTGATGAGACTAGCCAAGGGCCGCCTCGGAACGGCACACTATCCATTCGCTGGGGCCGCCAGTAACGAGGTGACGCCGACTGGTGAGAAAGTGCCGCCTCAAGAGATTGTGATTTTCATGGTGGGTGGAGTGACGTACGAGGAGGCCCGACTCGTGGCAGAGCTCAATAAGGGTAACAGCGGTCTGCGTGTTGTGATAGGAGGCACACATATCCCGAACAGTGAAGGGTTTGTGGAAAACTTACAGGACGTTGGGGGAACATGGGGTGCTAGGTAGAAATGTATAGTACAGTATAAAGCGATGACTATATTAGCGGTACTTGGTGCCCCATTCGTTTAGTTTCTTGGTGAGCTGGTCTAGTTGTGTGACGCTCGCATTGTAGCACGATATGAGGCCGTTCTTAAGAGCGACATTCTCGGGCTTGTCGAGCTCGCCACTCTTATCTTCTTCCCGTAAACGTAGCAGACTGTTCTTGGCCTCTTCCTCTTGAGCCAATTCCACCTGTATGTTGGAGATGAACTCCATAATAGAGAACACTCTGCGACGCATCTCATTAAGGCTGATCCGTCCACTTGGGATGTTGGCCTTGAACGGTTTGTCGTCGCCAAACTTGGTCTCTTGCTTGGCAGGAGCTCTCTTACGCTTGCGCTTGCGTTTCTGTGGCGTTGGCACCTTGGCAGCTGTCTCCTTTGCATTGACGTCTGTACCAGACTCTTCCGCTGTACTGGGTGGAGCTGCCTGCTCAGTGCCAGAGACTTGCTCGGCACCACTCTCTTCACCGGATTGGCCTCTGCGTCTCAAATACGATCTGGTCTTCCTGTAAGGGGTCTCTGAAGACGAAAGAACCGCCTCTTCCGGCTGAACGCCACTCTCTCTGGCACTCTCTTCTAGTACTTTCTTTAACATGGTCTCATAGTCGTAGTCTCGAGAAGAATTCATCGTCCGCCGAGTAGCGGTAGCGTCGTCTTCTTCTGCTTCCTCTTCCTCCTTCACTTCTTTCACTTTCTTCTCCTTTCCATTGGCACTGCTGCTTCTTGACTTACGTTTGCGGCCTTTTCTAGGCTCCGCAGCGCTCGGGTCGTACTTGCTGCGCTGGATTCCAAACTTGTCCACGAACAGAGAATGCATATCGGGGCGACATTGCTCGCACCAGTACTTTTCAGGAGCAACAGACTCGTCGTTGATACCAACACAGTATCCATGCTGCCAAACAGAGCACGATTCGCACTGAATGAAGAACCCAGTGTCGACATCATCGAACTCGTCGCCAGCATCGTCTGGGATCTCCAACTCATCGCTCCCGCAGACGCACCGAGTCACCTCCTCAGCACCACTGCCCGTATCCTCTTTGTCGTCGTCAATGGGATCTTCGAGAGTCTCGTCGATTGTATAGCGCGGCCTCTGTTGCCTTCTGGTACGTCTTGTAGACATGAAAAGAGATAGATCTGTTTTTTGGGGGAGAATATAATTTATCAAGATGGACGACACCTTTAAAGGGGCCAAAGGCGCCAAAGATGCTGAAGATCATCTGATTACGAGACCGTCGAGGTCGAGGAAGCTCGCAGAGGAGGAAGACGAGCCGATCGATGCTGCTCCCGTCGATGTCAAGCGGTCACCCAAGAAAGTGGTCGAAAAGAGACCTTACTACAGCGGTCCACAACGACGTAAAATCAAGCGTTCTAAAGGCCGTCGTCGCGATGAGGAAGGCGAGACTACGTCAGAGACTCCCTCGGATGTTACACAATCGCCTCCTCCTCCTACGGCTCCGACTACTCGGGCTCTTCCTACGGGACCATCAGCTACCTCGGTCGTGCCCAAGAGACCAGCCTGGATGCCTGAGGATGTGTATAAGAGACAGGTTGCGTCGATTGAGACGTCTGCAAAACCTACGAGTGATACGGCAGCGAAATTGAAAGTCGAACATACAGTGTCCAAAGACCCTCGCGCAAGAGCCATGGAACAGGAGAAATTGCAGACTGAGCAGAAGGGTGAGCTCGTTAAGAACTTCTACAACGACCAGACGTTCCGGTCACGGCGCAAGAAGCGGACCGAATCGAAGATATACAAGTTGAGGTCGTTCAACAACTGCATCAAGTACATTCTGATCCTCAAGTATGCCACGAGAGACGGCAACGTTCTTGATCTTGGCTGTGGCAAGGGAGGAGACTTGCAAAAGTGGGACATGGCGCAGACCTCGTCGTATGTGGGAATCGATCTCTCAGACCAGTCTATCAAGGAGGCCATTCACCGGTACAGGCGGTCCAGGTGCCATTTTAAAGCTGTCTTTGCTACAGGTGATGCGTTCAAGACGACAGTGCCCGAAATCCTGGCTCCGTTCAAGACAGAGGTCAATCTAGAGTTCGATACCGTGTCGATGCAGTTCTGTCTACACTATGCATTCGTCAACGAGGAGTCCGCACGCAGAGTCTTGGAGAACGTGTCTCGTTCTTTGAAAGTCGGTGGTATGTTTGTCGGTACGATACCGTCATCGGATTTCATCGGTTGGAAGATCCGTCGTCTTGCTCCCGGTGCCACCGGTTGGGGCAACTCGATCTACTCTGTGGACTTCCCTAATCCTCCTCCCAAAGACGGCAAGTTCCCCAACGCCTTTGGAAACCTCTACACTTACTATCTGGTGGATGCCGTCGATCATGTGCCCGAGTACGTTGTCCCCTTTGAGAAATTGCGTTCGTTATGCGAGGATTACGGCTTGGAGCTCCGGTATAAGAAGAACCTGTTTGAGCTGTTCAATAAGGAGATTCCAAACTACTTCCGTCGGTTGCCACCGCCAATCATCGAATCTCTCAAGAGAGATGATGGCACCTACGGAGTGAGCGGTGAGGATCGCGATGCTTGCCAGTTCTACCTCGCCTTTGCATTCGAGAAGACTGGTTGATAATTATTTCCCAACTGTAAATACTTTTCCCCCCTGATGATGCTTTTGCTTTATCTACTGGCCACTGCCAATGCTCTGTCGCTATCGCAAGAGTCCATATATTACGTGACACTCGACCACGATGGAACCTCCTCGTCCATTGCACAACTTTCATACGCCAACGCTTGGCTATTAAATGAAACAGGGGCCGTTCTCGAACCGAACGACTACTGCGTGTCTTTGAGTCAGGACACTCCAGAGAACGTCATCTGGCCCTGCTTCAACTATGAGAAGATCGAGTCGTTCCCTGTCACTGGAGCTGTCACGTTGCAAGGGTCTGGAGACGAGATCCAGGCGGTCTCGTTGCTTCTAACACCAACTCCTCCTACAGACACTAACGCCGGTGGCAATCTGAAACTGATCGTCAAACCGGCACGTGTGTTGCCTCTGCCGATTGTGCCAGAACTCAAGCCTGTTCCGAAGGATGATAATAAGGAGCCAGTGAAGAAGGAAGAAGATAAGACGTTCTTCGAAAAGTACTGGATGTTCATCGTTCCTCCGCTCATCATGGTCCTCATACAGGGTCAAGGTCAATGAGCAGCAGCTGCATCCCCTAGATAGATCGAGGCCTCGCCAAGCCTGGCAGGCCTCACGTAAATTTCACGACATCAAATTTGTAGCGCTAACATGTACACCCTACTACTTTTCATACCACTAGCTTTGGCTAGGGGCATCACTTCTGCAGAAGGAGCCGCCTGTCTGATGGTGGCAAACAACTTCAAAGAGTTCCCATTTGATTGTGAGCCTCCAGACTTGGCATTCAAATGTAGATGTCAAAACCACGAGTTCCTTGGAACGGTGATCAACTGTGTCGAGACTTACAGTGAGGACTCGCAGGCTCTTGCCGCTGCCTACACTTACCTGTTAGACTCGTGTTCTGCTCAGACCCATATGGAATATCGGATGGTTCATTTGGCCAGAGCCTATGATAATGCTACATCGTACCTTATCAATTCAACAGAGATCGACCATTCCAAACCACTCTACAACCCTGTGATCATCAACGAAACCGCCTATGACCAGTCGTACGAGTCCGTTCGTACACTGATGAAACAACGCATGGACTCTACCTACATGGGATGGGGCCTTTTCGGATACTGGATTTTAGTGTTGGCGGTTGCAACCATTATCAACACTTTGCAATGGTGCTGCCCGTACACTTTTGAACGACTAGACAGAACCAGACCGGTCAGTTGGATTAAACGGCATCTGATCTGCCCGCAACTTATAAAACCTCCCAAGGTTTCAGAGAAGTCGTCGCTCGCAGAGTCGATCTATCGGATGCCTGTGAGAATCGATGTTCTAGTCCTGTTCGTCTACTTGATCCTGATCGTGGTCTTCTGCTGTGTCGACTACACGCTGGTGACTCCAAACACAGTGTTCAAGTGTTCTAAAGGCCAGCTCAACGTCGATATTGCTGACCGTACAGGTATCATTGGCACGATGCAGCTACCGTTAGTGTTCCTGTTTGCCATGAGAAACAATCCTTTGACCAAGATTACAGGTATTTCTTACCGGACGTTCCAGACGTTCCACCGGTGGCTGTCTCGGATCACTTTCGTATTGATTCTATTGCATGGAGCCTTCTACCTGAGCTATGTTCATGCCAGACACGATTACATTGCGCGGTGGGGGCTGTTAAAATGGAGAATGGCCAATACTGGATTCGTCGCACTCACGGTCACGACTCTGTGGGGGTCGTTCAGAAGACGGTTCTACGAGTGGTTCAAGTACACACATAAAGTGTTCCTAGTGGTGTTTGTCGTCGGTGCCTGGTACCACTGCCTGACACTGGGCTGGATCGAGTTTATTGCAGTTTCATTCGGCATCTGGGGAGCAGATTATATTTGCCGGCTGGCCAAGGTCGTTGCTACCGGTGGAGTGCTCAAAGCCCACTGCTCTGTACTATTCGAGTTGAAGGTGGTCAAGAAACGGCTCGTCAGGACCCCGCAGTCCATTCGAATGGAGGTGAACCACTCCGGTTGGTGGAAGCCGTTCCCTGGCGCTTACTGTTGGATATGTTTCGTCAAGTGGAACATGTTCTGGCAGGCACACCCATTTACAGTGGTGTCGGCTAAAGAGGAGCAGAACTTTAACCAGTTGGTGTTCATCGTGAAAGTCAAGGACGGACTGACCAAGCAGTTGGCAAAGTATGTTGCGTCGCAACCCAATGCCGAATGTACTATGCATGTGCTTATTGAGGGCCCTTACGGTGCCAACATTCCTTTCAAAGGGTTCAGCCATGCTATGTATGTAGCAGGAGGTGTTGGAATGACCGTGGTCTACTCGATAGCCACAGACTTGGCACAGATCTTCAGAGCGCAAGTGCTCCGTGGACAGGACCCAAATAAGTCGATCTCGTTGATTTGGATGGTGCCGAATTTTGAGATGGTGGTGCTGTTCAAGAAGGAGATCCAGAAGCTGAAGGAGTTTTCCGACATGGTGACGTTGCGGGTGTATGTGACACGGCCGTTGCTAGACTCCGAATTACAATTGGCAGTCAATAAGTGCAACGAAGGCCAGGAACTGGACGAGCAGTTTGAAGAGACATCCATTGACACGGTCCCTAAACAGCAGCATGATGAGATGGTTCAATTCCTTGAATGGCTCATGATCAACCAGCAAGAATCATCTGCCATCAGCATCCAATTCAGCCACCGGCCTCAGATGGAGACGGAGATGGCAGAACTTTACGAGTGGGGAGGATCCACTGCAGTTGTTGCGTGTGGCCCACCGATGCTGAATGCAGACGTTCGCAAAGTGACCGTTGACTGTCTCAGCAGGGGCCAATCTGTGCAGTACTTTGAAGAAGAACTGCTATGGTAGTAGTCCCTAAATTTATTTCCCCAACTTAACACCAAAACTTGTACACCTCATAATGAGTAAGCTAGGCGAAGAGATCTGGCGGCGGTCCGATAAAGTGAACAGCGAGTTGTTCACGTTAACGTATGGATCGGTGGTGGCACAACTGTGCAAAGATTACAACGACAAGTACGCTGAGGTGAACAGCGAGCTGTTTAGAATGGGTTACAACATTGGAGTGCGATTGATCGAAGAGTTCCTTGAAACGACGCAGTTGGCGCGTTGCGGAAACTTCAAAGAGACTGCAGAGATCATTTCGAAAGTCGGGTTCAAGATCTTTCTCAATATAACGCCGTCAGTGACGCATTGGACGGCGGATTCGAAGAGTTTCGGGTTGATTTTGACTGAAAACCCGTTGGCAGACTTTGTGGAGCTGCCGTTGGCGGCCAAGTCGGAGCTATGGTACTCAAACATCCTGTGTGGGGTGTTGAGGGGTTGTCTAGAGATGGTGCAGTTGGACTGCGACGTTACATTTGTGTCGGATCAGCTACGAGGAGACGAAACCACAGAGATCCGCGTCAAGCTGTCGAAAGTGCTCAAAGAGGAGATCCCCGCGGGCGAGGAGTGATTCGCTAGTTATACTAATGCCCTCAGAACTTGTACTTCTGTCATTATCGAATCAGTGAATGTAGATAAGGTTGATAGTAGAGTATCATCAGTGGGCTGGATGAGGTAGAATTTTTCTCTCGGCTGTGTTTTTAATAGCGTAGCGAGCGTATTGATTTGTTTCTGCTACTTGATGACAGCCAACGAATCTCCCATATCTCGAGATATATCCGCCGGGGATATAGTGCAACAGTATAACGAGCCTTCATCGGAAGACGAGTTGCCGAGCGTCGATGACTATGTGAATCAGATCGACTCTACTTTGGAGAATTTGAAGAAAGAGGCTGACCAAGACGGGTCCTTGGATACAATAGACGACACGCAAGGGACGGATCAAACCGACGATACGAACGTGGTCTCCTCCACTACGAACATGAGCACATCAATGGATAGTGCAGTGGTGGAAAGCACGGAAATTTCAAACGTGGACGAGAAGGAACTAAACGAGGACGAATTGAACGATTCCGTGCCCTCGGCGCCCTCGGCACCCTTCGTGGAGCAAGTGGCTGCAAGCCCCAAGTCCGAGAGCACCGACTCTTGGAATGACCAGTATTCTTTCCTACCGAACGACGACAGAAGCACCGATGATGACAATAGTACGGTGGAAAGCTCAGAGAGCAAGGAGTCTACAGGTTCGTTGTCTACGGGCAACAACTCGACTTCTCAAGACATGGAGGACGATTTCCGGGCTAGGTTCATGCGGATGAACACGAAGGATACCGTTCGGACGAAGAAAGTGGACGTGAGTGCCTTGGATTCGATCTCCGAGTCCAGTCAACTCGACTTGGAAGCGCCAAAGCAGGAGCCTAACACTTCGTCTGACACTTCCAGATCGCTGGAAATCCCGCCATTGGAGGCAGACACCTCGTCGGAGGCACCGTCGACCATCTCAAGAGATTTGGGCACTACTGATACATTTGAAATTCCACAACTGCCGCCGATCGATCTCAAGGCGATCTTCGCACTGCCTACATCATACTCACGGATCCAGATGCTTCACGAGAAGCGTCAAGAGCTAGTGGATTGTGACACCGGGCTGGAAACGTACCTGAGTGAGTCTGTGAAGCGGGCGCAGCCGGCATTGAATGACCAAGGAATCGGGCCGCACGCCAAGGCCGCATACCAGTCAGCACAGAAGAACCATCACCACTACGCGGCATCGGTGGGCTCGGTCACTACGGAGTTTGCCAGCGACATCATGAGAACTACGTCGGTCATGAAGAAGAAGGGCAAGAACCTGTTCAAGAAGATCCATTTTAAGTAATTAAGCACGACGCGAGAGCAACTCTGCTCCGCCCAATCTAACGGTTTCATTCATCAACTCTGTAACACGGTGGCATCCCTCGATGCCAAGGCTGATCAGCCTTTCCAACTTGTCCAGAGGCAGTCTGTCTTCGCACACCAGCACGTTCAATTTGTCGCTGCGGCCAACAACACCCACTGTGAGGAAACTAAGATCCGACTCTTCCAACGAGTTGAGATCCAGTAGTGCCGTCTCATCGTAGAGACCTACGGTGATGGCCCCTGCGTAGTCATACAACGATATACCAGCATCGATCAGTGCTAGAGTGACAGCATTGCAGCAAGCTGCAAGGAGTCCTCCGTCCAAAGATAGCACCGTCACTGTGGCCTCGATCAGTGTGCGGCCATAGTTTTGCAGCACGATCGTCTTGAGGAAACACCGTCTGAGCACAATGGACAGCTCTGCGAGTCTTCTATCGGTCCGTTGACGCTTGCGACGTTCCTGGTTGGCGAACGGCGGGTGGTTTATCGTTATATTGAGCAACGGGCCGTCCGCAGACGCCTTGCCGGCACCTCCAGTCGAATAACTGGTGTCCATGGGGCCTCTAACTAGGCAGATCACCTCGGTGTTGCCCTGGCGAACGTAAGATGACCCATCTGCCGCATCCGGGTGGGTATTTGTTTGACACTGGAACCGTCTGAGCTCGTTCCATCGACGCCCGTCCACTCTAATACCTTCAGGTGAGTACAGTTCTGGCACAACCATAGTGAAGGTTTTTCAGCAGAGAGAAAAAAAATTGGCTTGCAAATTCACATGCTTCGCGGCGGGAAACGCAATCTTCACCTGTAAAGACATGTCAGTTTCTCCTATGGAAGTGCTCTACGGGGCATCCTACGATGACTACTACCAGTGGGGGCGGTCGCTGTTGCTGTTTCTCAAGCAGACGATCATCTATTTCAACTACACGGTGTCTCTCGCCATTATGGTGCCATACCTGCTGCTCATCTTGGCCGATATCGCAGTGTATTTGATCAGGCTGGGCGTCGATTTTGCCAAGGGCCTGATAGTCCGCCAGAAAGTGGAATAGGCCAGGCATTCCGCAGGGCTTGCCGCAGAGCCTACCTGCCATTTCGCCATCGCATCGCATCGCCGCCAAACCTACATCGCTACCTACACTCGCATCTACTAATATACTAATTCATGTATGCCACGTACGTCACCAGCCGTCACTTTGGCGGTAAGGAAGACAACCACGGCAGTGTCCTTCTCTCTCCGTTGTCCACGCCCAACTGCCATTGAACGGCAGCCAGGTCCTTAAATACGGAGTTGTAGTCGTGGGAAAAAAAAACACCTGGTTCAATATGAGTAAGAAGAAGCAGGCAAAGTCGAAGTCCACTGTGGAAGAGGCCACCAAAGGTCTTGAGGATGTTGAATTGAGCAGCAGTTCTGATGCTGGTAACAGCACTGCCAAAGAAGCACTGGCAGACGCTACCACAGAGGCCACTACGGGACCTACTGAAGTCGCCGCGGCCGCCGCTGCTGACACAGAAGACGCTCCTCCATTGCCAACTAGACCGCCTAGTGCGATCGAAAAGGCCGTCGGCGAACTCAAAGAGACCTTCCCTGGCATCGATGAGAAATACATCAAGACCGCACTGATTGCTTCCGGCGGTTACTTGGCTCCAGTCTTCAATGCTTTGCTATATCTGTCGGATCCAACGTCGGACGTGCCAATTCCAACTCCCAGAGAAGGTTCTCCGGAGCCACCACGCGCAGAGAGACGGATCAAGCAGCAGGTGGAGGCAGACGAGGCATATGCACGCAGTCTGGCCAAGAAATACGGAGGAAAGACTTCCAAAGCTCCATCGAGATCCAACAACGTTCCAAGTTGGTATAAAGAAGGCGACGATAACGATATCGACGAGATCTACGATCAGATCTCTAAGAACGTCGAGCAGGTTCGCACAAAGTTCGGCGGATGGGTCGATAATCTTACCAAGAAGATCCAACAGCCAGAAGAGTCTGTGCCAGTTCTTCCAAGACGCAAGACTCAGGACAAGCCGCTTCCAAAGGAGCCAGTGGCTGCTCCTGTCAAGCTGACCGACGCAACAGAAGAAGGACTGGGATCTGTGGACCCCAAGCCCGTCAAGCCTGTTCAATTGACCGTGGCTAGCGCGGAGCCTGTGGAACCTGTGGAATCTGTGGAACCTGTGGCGAACAACACTTTCACGGTGGACGACGACAGCGACGACGAGGACACCGCCAATGCTACTACTACTACTGCCAAGGTTACTACTACTACTACTGCCAAGGTTACTACTACTACTAAAGATTCATAGTCTATATATTATCAATGAATGCTCAACGGTTGTTGGCATGCTCGTAAAACCCGGTCTCTTTAAAGCTTCCTCCCTGCATGACCGTCTTCACCACCCCGTGTAACACTTGAACTAGCATTGGCTTCACTGGGAAGTTTTCACCGTCCACCGACACGAATGCCTTCGACTTGTGTGGCACCAGCCTGTACGCGGCGACTTTGAAATGGCTGATCTCCTCCTGCCAGACGTGCAGTCCCTTATCGATGCTGAGCAATGCCGTTGCAGCCTTGAGGATTCCTGACCGCACATCGCTCACCACTATATCTATGGATCCATCGCTCGGCAACGCTGCTGGGAAGAAGTTTGTATCCTTGGAGATGTACGGCATCTTTCCTGAGTAGAAGATGCTCAGATTGTTGCACACGTTCTGGTCGTACTTTTCAAACCCTTCAGCGTTGGTGAACTTGAGTTTGAAGTTGTCTGCCGTCACGGGCTTGCTTGAAACGGGCTCGTTCATATGCTCCTCATAGAATTTGACCATCTCTTGGTCGGTTTTCGCAATGTACTTGAGGTACAGGTCGCACGGATACCGTTTGCGTGCCAACACTTGATGCACGACTCCCAGAATGAATCGGGACTGTCCGATCCACCGGACCCATTCTGTGCCGATATCAGCCTGTGCAATGATACCATAAGTTTGTGACAGGAACGATAGTTTCACCTGTGGATCGTCGTCGTAACTGATTGCCATCAGATCGCAAGTCACCGTCTGTCCTTTCAGCAGTTCGACGGTGGCTACCGTCGGCTCCAACGTGCCCAGGCAAGACAAAGACATCGCATTACCTGAGCCGGACGGAGTCTGTGTGATTATCAAGCGATTGAACGCTTCCACATGATCGTCCCGCTGGTACAATCCGTTGATCACCTCATGCGGTATACCGTCACCGGAAGCGCAGAGAATCATGTCGTACTTGGAGATGTCGATCTCGCGAGCGATATCCTGAGCGTGACCCGAATACATGGTGCTCTTCACTTCCAACTTGCAATGGGCAGCCACTAGAACGGGCTCCACCTGCTTGTAGTAGATATCTAGCGCTTCTCCCTTACCTGAGTGAGGGTTGATCAGAACCAGAATGGACCTCCCGGGAACGGACCCTTCGTACGCCTTGGCCATCACATCAGCCTCCAGATCTCTTCCGATGTTCAGACAGTTTGTACAGGGCTTGTACTGGTCTCCAAACTTGCGAATATAGTTGACCTCAATCTCGCCAGCAAGACCGGACTCGGAAGGTTCTACCCAGAGAATATCCTTGTAAGAGATGAGGTCCTGGTCGCTGACAACGTCAAATCCCGAGTGGCAACACAGGAACTTGGACGAGTTGGCTTCTAAGTAAGGCAATTGGCCTTCCAGGACGATCCCTTCAGAATCAATGTGTGCTCTCATGGGGAGTTTTTTTACAAGCAAGTTTATTTCAGATAGATAGATGGATGGATAACTAACTAGTTTACTCCAAGAGCTTAGTCACTTTACCGATGGCAATGGTAACACCTTGGTCTCTGAGGGTGAACCGTCCCAGCTCCGCGTAGTCGGTGTATGTCTCCATGCACACGGGCTCGGCACATTCCAACTCGGCGATGACTTTCATTCCCTTCTTGGCGAAAGGTGGGGGTCTCTTGGACTTACGGTTGGTTCCCTTCTCCAACTTGTGCAAGAGCTTGTTTATGGTGACCTCTTCCAGGGCCGTGTGGATATGCATAACACATGAGAATCCCGCAGACATGATCGACTTCAACTCGACGATCGCGATCTGCGCTTGGAATTTCGTCACCGTGTGAACAGGGTGTAGAGACGACGAAAGGACGTAACCGGCGTTGATATCGTCCTCTTCGACTCCCTTGAGCTTTAATCTAACCTGTTCTCCGCAGAACGCTTGGTCCGCCTCGGCCTCTGTCTCGTTGTAGATCGTCAGAACTTCCACTGGCACTCTGTTTGGCATCAGAAGCAACGGCTGGTTCTTCTTGATATGACCTGACTCGATCTTTCCCTCCACAACGGTACCCATGTCCTTCATCTTCGAATTGATAGGCAGCATAAATGGATCGTTGATCCGTCTGGCATCCAATGGTAGTTCATCTAGGTACTCCAACAGAGATGGTCCGGTATACCATGGACACTCCTTGGCAGGAACGCGCTCTTTCAAGCCGGCTCCAGTGTAACCAGACACAGGCATGAACGTCACGTCGTCCTTGGAGTAACCGATGTTGCGCAAGAACTGCAACAGCTTCTTCGTGCACTCCTTATATCTGGCCTCCGACCAATTCACCGTTGGATCGTCCATCTTATTGATGACCACGATCAACCGGTTCACTCCCTGGGTCTTGGCCAACATGGCGTGCTCTCTAGACTGGCCACCTCTCTCGAATCCGGCCTCGTACTCTCCCTTTCTTGCCGAAATCACTAGAATTCCAATGTCAGCCTGCGATGCACCACCGATCATCTCACTCACGTAGAGTCTGTGGCCCGGTGCATCCAGAATCGTGTACCGTCTCTTTTCTGTCTCAAAGTACGCTTTACCGGTCTCGATCGTCTTACCGTCGGACCGCTCGTCCTTGTTGGTATCCATAATCCATGAAAGATACCAACCTTGACGACCTGCATCTTTAGCCTCGCGCTCGTATTTTTCAACGATTCGCTTATCGACAGCTCCAGTGAGGTACAGAAGGTTACCTCCCATAGTCGATTTTCCCGCATCAACGTGGCCCATGAAGATGATACTGACGTGGTCCTTACCTCCGAACATGTCATTGAACACTTCAGGGTCGATCTGCTCTTCCTGTTCTTTGGCCACCGAAGTTTCCGCAGTCTCTTTGGATGCCTTGGTTGCTGCTGCTGGTGATGTGCTAGCGGCTGCGCTAGCTGATGTGCTAGCTGATGTGCTAGCTGCTGCTGCGGTTGCTGCTGCGGTTGCTGCTGCGGTTGCTGCTGCGGTTGCTGCTGCTGGCTTTGCTTCAGTTGCTGCTGCTGGCTTTGCATCTGCGGCTGCTGGCGCAGCCTCCTTCTTCTTGGAACCAATCTTCACCGTGCTCGACTTCAGGTTCAACTTCAACGTCTTCTTCTTCTTCGGCTTGTCAAGAGAGGCCTTCTGCTTCTGATAGTCCTCTAAAGACATCTGCTGTGAATCTTGCTCCTGGTATCCACTGTAGCCTTGGTATCCACCGTACTGCTGCTGGTCATATCCACCATACTGCTGCTGATATCCGTACTGCTGCTGGTACCCGTACTGTCCCTGGTCCTGTCCTTGGCCGTACTGGTTGTACTGTCCTTGTCCGTACTGGCTATAACCTGCGTTCTGGCCAGGAACAAACGACTGGGCGTTGTTGAATCCCAAGTTCATCTGTTGCATGCCTTGGGCAAGATTGTCCCCGTTGTAACCTTGGCCCTGGCCCTGCTGAGCCTGGCCTTGCTGGTCCTGATAATCTTGGTTCGACATGATGAATCGGAAAAGTGCTGAAAAAAATTCATTCTGCGTAAATTTGTTTGTTTACAGAGCCAGCTCTTCTTGATGGAACCTCAGGAATACTTGCAACCGGACTTCGATCCGGCCAAAGTCACCGTGCCTACATTGAGATCGATACTGTTGGACCAGAATGTCAAGTACCCGTCTAGTGCCAAGAAGGCGGATCTCGTCGAATTGTTTGACCAAGAGATCAAACCGAAGAGAGAGGTTTTGCTCTCGAAATACGTGTCACCTATCGCCAGCACTGAAGGAATCATATTTATGGATGAAGATCAGTTGAAGACCAGAAAGACGTCGCGCAAGACGTCGCGCAAAGTGTCCAAGACGCGTAAAACGTCGAAATCGCGCAAGTCCTCTCGCAAGACTTCCAAGGCTCTCGATGCCTCCAAGGCTCTTGAGGAGACGCCGCCGCCTACTTCGCCCTTCTCTGAGAAGAATGTGTTCCAAAAATCGCCCGATCAATTGATTCCTCAGAAGAGATCGTCGCCTGGGTCTTCGAAGAAGTTGAAGAAACGTACCAGAGTCAAGTCGGAACAGGTTGGTTCTGGTTCTGATTCAGGTACACCGACGCCAAAGAAGACCAACGATGAGATCTACGTTGCCACTCCAACGGGCCTGAAATCGCCAACTAAGAGTGCAGAGATCCTCGACCATTATAACAAATCCGTCAACGGCGGTAAGATCAAGAAACGCAAAGTGTCATACTCGTCTGATGAAGAGACCGTCCATGGTAGTGACGATGAGGTTGTTTACAAACGGGTGTCTGTTGACAAGGAGCCTGTCGACTACTCTAGCGATACCGATGTGGAAGACGCTGCCAAATTGAAGGAGAATATCATTCAGACTGAGGTTATCGAACTTGAAGAGACTTCCGTCGCCAAAGAGGTTTCCCTCGACCTCCTCAACCTACTTGCGCGTACTTTGGTCCTGCTGGGTGTCCTTGCATTTGGTCTCACTTTCTACGCCTACCGTACGATCAAGCTCGATGCAGGTTACTGCGGTCAACCGTCTGTAGACTTTGATCTGTGGTCGGCCGTCCCGACATCGCTGCAATCCGAGTTGATCCATCCATACGTTTCTCATCTCGAGAGTTTCTACGTGTCCAACTTGCCTCACGATTGTACTCCATGTCCTGATCATGGTACCTGCGACGGAGAACTTGTCTGCGACGACCACTACAAGAAGACACTGCCTGCCAAGGCCTTGCTTGGTCTCATTCCTCTCGAGGCCACCTGTGAGTTTGACACTTACGAGGCGGCCCGGTTGCAGGCACTCACAGAGTATACGATCCAGTTGCTCGGCAGACACGACGGCCAGTTGTCCTTGAACGATTTTAAGATCTACCTCAAGGCCACCAAGCCTGACCATATGTCTGACGACGAGTTTGAAGAATATTGGTCGCAGTTCATTACGACCCAGTCTACGATGGCCCCAGAGATCGAGGTCGATCTGTTGACCGATACAATCTCCATAGTGCATGCCACTCCGTCCCAGTTTTTAACTGGCTTCGGCGAGATTAGAAGGAAGACGAGGCATCTGTTTAGTACTGCCGAACCCACGGCAACCTAGTGTATAATATATGATTAGTTAAGTAATGATGACATGTCCATCTTTGGTTGGCTTGATGGTGGTTGCTGTTGGGCAGGTGCAGGTTGAACCGGTTGGAACTGTGGCTGCTGGACTGGTTGAACTGGTTGAACTGGTTGGAACTGCTGGAACTGCTGGACTGGTTGGAACTGTCGAACTGGTTGTGCCGGTTGGAATTGTTGGAATTGGATCGGTTGTGCCTGCTGGATCGGTGTCCGTTGGAACTGTTGGTAGCCAGTGAACTGAGCGGGGAAAACTTGCACGAATCGGCCTGGGGCTGCCACTGGTGCTGCAGTTGCGGCTGGGGCTGGTGCAGTGGCCGGGGTCGGTGCAGTGGCCGGGGTCGGGGCCGAACCTGGGGCTGGAACTGTCGGAGCTGCCACTGTTGGTGCTGCCACTGTTGGTGCAGGTTCCGATGACTCCTCCCGACAGTAAGAGCATGTAAACTTATAATCCTTATCATCAATCTCCTTCCTCACCTTCTCCGGTTGACAACCAACATGCTGCCACCGATCACAGTTCTCGCAACTGATCATCTCTGTACCATCGTCATAGTTCTCCTTCTTGACTCCACAGGTACAGTCGAACTGCCACTTGGGCGAGTTCTCACGCACTTCCAACCGCTTGCGTTCTCTCTCCTCGCGATCTTTAGCGGCAGCCTCACGCTCTTTAGCGGCAGCCTCCTCTCTGGCGCGCTTGGCAGCAGTGATACGTTCGTACTTTTCCTCTTGCATCCTCATGCGCTTCTGAGCACGGCGCTCAGCGGCCATTGAACGTTCCTCTTCCTCTCTTTCACGCTCACGTTGCTCCTCCTCCTTCTTTTGGGCCTCTTTCTCCATGAGACGAGAAGAACGTTTTCTATGTGCCAAGAGGAACTGCATCTGGACCTGTTTCTTGCGGTGAAGTGCCTCCTTGCGCTTTTTGAGATCGTGGTCGATCACCATATCGTAGCACTCTTCGAGAACGCTGTAAAGAGGGGACTTCTTGCGGCCCTTTGGTTTTGTCGATTGAACGTACGCATCGAACTCGTATATTCCAGCGGCAAGGCACTCCCATTCTTTCAAGACGGGTTGGAACTCGTCGTAGTGCTCCCAAGCGGGCTCGGACACTTGATCCTGGTAGTCTTTGAGTTTCTTCGGCACGTCCATGGCCGGGAACGACCACCTGCGTCTATAAAGTCGAGCGTCCGACAACATAAAGTACTCGTCGCGACTTCTACCGGTCTCGTTGACGTAGAGTGGAGCCAGCCGGACTTCTTCGATGATCGTGCCGTACTTATCGACCTCTTTCCGGAAGCGATCGAAACTTTTAACGTTGGCAGCACGGATCAAATCGAAGAAAACACCGATTTGCCCGTTCAAATCGAGCGCATCGTAGTTGATATAGTCGTTGTCGACACCAGTACCGAGCAACTGGTCGACCTGTTCAGGGAATTCGACGCTCAAATTCACCATTTTCTTGCTGTCCAAGTATTGGACCAGCTTGAACTTCAACTGGTCTATAAACACGGAGTCTGCCAATCCTAACAGCTCCTCCTCGAAAGTTTCAACGTCGAACGCGTCTTTCAACTTGATCATCTGTCGAAGCTGGTACAACCATTCGATCACATAGCAGTACTTGTAATCGTTGCGCAACTTGGCCAGTTTGTCCGCATACGATGGAGACTCTATCAGAAGGTGTGGCGGTGTCTGTTCGAACTGCTCGCGAACGTTCCGTGGCACGTCCCTCGACAGCTTGGTGGCCGGATGGACCTCCGTCTGTCTTGCCATAGTAAACTTCGCGTTAGGGCGATCTGAAAAAAAGTCTAGCCTCTAAAAGGGGGGGAGCGGCTGCATCCGTACACCGAAAACTTGCTCGGGTTGCTGCGGTGTAAATGACGAAAGTGCTAGAAAGTACTATCTAGTTTTACAACGGACTTAAGTGCAGCCACGTCCGAATAAGGCCCGGCGAGCCAATCAGGTAGTTTGTCCGGCTTTCGGATATTACGTACAAGTTGTCACTTGTCATTTATTTTATTACAGAGCAAACGATATTAATCAGCATTGGATCTACATAAAATTGGGGATATCTTTCTTTCTTTACAACAACCAGTTTACTAAGTTTACATCATGACGTCCACACTCGACAGAACCCTTACGGACATCATGGAGGACGAGCTTTACTCGCCCTCTCAGCATGGCCAGCATAGAGTGCACCAGGGCCAGATCCAGCAAGTGCCGCTTCCTCAGCAGGGATCCCCACAGGTGACGCCACATCAGCAGGAATTCCCAGTGTTTCATCACGATACAGACAAGGCATTCAACGAATTTGCCAACCCAAACGTCTACACACATAGCAACCTGCCCGATGACCTCTACTACTACAGCTCCCAGTCTCCTTCGGCACCACAAGTATCTCGTTATGACTCATTCGACGACGATGTGATGCTCGTGCCTCAGGACGGCCTCTCGGATTACCCGGATATCTTGCAGTTCGACTTGGGCGGTAAGCAATCCAACGAGCTCAACATCTTCCAAGTCGACGTCGACGAGGACCTCTCGGACGAGGAAGAAGAAGACGACGAGATGGATCTCGATGATCTCAGCAGCGACAGCGACGAAGAGCCGCCTGTGTCCACGTCACTGCCTACTTTGGTGTCGTCCGTGCCTGCCATCACATCGGTCGACCCATCCGTGTTCATGAAGCCTCTCAAACGGGAGTCTCCACCTCTTTTGGACGACGACAGCGACGAAGAGCCTGTTTCATTTGAAATGCCCGACGTTGCCAACGAGGCTATCAAGCAGCGCAGAGACTCTGGACTCAAGAGACCAGGCACTGCCCCTGTGGCCCCTGTGGCACCGGTGGTTGCAACGACGACGTCTGAGGGGCCAGAGGACTCTATGATGCACGTTTGCTCGATCGTCAACCCGAAGACGGGCGCTCCTTGCAACAAGCGGTTTTCTCGGCCTTACGATCTGGTGCGTCACCAGAATACAATACATGCCACCAAACGTCTGTTCTACCGGTGCATGTTCTGCGAGGACGATCTCCGCAGAAAACACCACATGCCTTCGAACAACGAGGTGGTCACCGACTCTCACTACAGAGAGTCGGAGTTTTCGCTGGAGAACTCCAACAACAACATGGCCAACTCTCACAACTCGAAGAAAGTCAAGGCCCAGTCTCAGCAGGGCGGTTACCTGAGCAACAAGACGTTCTCTCGGTGCGACGCACTGACCCGTCACTTGCGGTTCCGCCACGGCCTCGACAACGACCAAGTGAACGACGCTATGGAGTATGCCAAGTCACACGTCGAGTATTACAACAACTAGTCACACATATCATACTACTACGCATAATAAATGGGAAGGAAACAATAATTGTAGTTAAGTTAAGTGAAGTTAAGTTAAAGTGGGTAGTTGCTCTTCTCTGGAGGGAGCCCGGCCGCCTCCTGCTCTTGGGCTCTCTTTTCCAAGTAAGGTAGCAGCGCCTCGTAGAATTTGTCGTAACCTCTGTACTGACGAACATCCTCCGACCAAGAACTGATCGCATTCAACAGCCGCCGTGGCACGTACGGCTCGTTGCACATCTTGGACACTGGTAAGAAGTAGGTGCGGATCGTGAACGCAATGGCGCCCGTCTTGGGCAGCCGTCTCACAGATTGTCTCTCGGAACGGTAGTACAGTTTCAGTGGGTCCTTGGCAGGCTCTGCAGTGTACCAACCGACCTTTTCATTATCTTCTTCACCGATAGACGTCGACCAAGGCAAGTTGTCGTCCGTCTGAATGAAGTAGTTGTTTCTCACGACGGGTTTGTCGACAGTGAGTCTAACGAAGAACTTCTCCATACCTTTCTGCAACTTCTCCTTGTACTGAGGAACGTCACCGTGTGTGTGGATCTCAGACAGTGGCAGGTTGATCTTATCTCTGAGCCGCCAGAATCCGGCAAGCATGATACCTCCCGAACGAAGAATGTACTGGCCATTCTCGTCTTCAAAGAGGATAGCCAGATCATCCTGGACCATCAGTGATGCCATCAGCATCGGATCCTGCTTGAATTCCGCCTTTGGAATGTCGACAAACTCAAAGTTCTCTCCAGTGTACAGGTTGTAGATACCTTTGGGGGTTTCTTTGAACAGTGTCGGGTACCGTTTGGGCAGGTAGTTTCTGAACTCCATCAGGTACTCAATGGCAGCGTCCCAAGCCATATCGGGAGTTCCGTACAGTTCATGGCCACGCTCTTTCACTCGAGCCAGCTTGTAGTCGTGATACTTGGGCCATTCGTTATCAAGCTCGATCCACGAGTCCCATTCCATGCTTCGAATTCCCATGGTCACAAAGTACTTGTGCTTGAACGCACGGTACGGAACAGGCTCGGTCGTCTTGATGTCCCAGTTCTCGAACGGTTGCACCGGTGGGTACTCGAACTTTTCAGCACGCCAGGTGCCGTACTGTCGTTGGCCATTCTTGGCTGCCTTAGGGTCGACCGGATGGTAAGTCTTTAAGAAGGACTTGTTGGACGGCAGAGACAGGTAGTAGCCAATGGCCACCAGCACAATCACAAGAAGAATCACAAGAAGCATGGGGGATACTCTGTCCATTACAAGTGCTATATATATATACATCGGACTGCCCGTATCGTATTGCCTAATCTGGAACTGCTATCCCAGAGGCTTCGCGCACGTGATATTTCTCACGTGCGGTGATCTTTTGTCCGGGCCGCCTCTTGTTTGGGTTCTGCAATCATGCGCGATCGCTTGTTACATTGTTATCGTGCATACAAGGGTTAATCACAGGCAAGGTGCGAGAGTGGGGAAGCTTCGTTATACCTTACTCGCTCATAACCGTCAGGGAACTTTTCTTTTTCATGGTGGGTACACCTCTGAGGTACTCTTAAAGTTTGTATCAGTAGCATGGGCTCGTTCTTCTCAAGGTTATCGTCAAAGAAGAAGGAGATCCGGGTGTTGATGCTCGGCCTCGATAATGCAGGCAAGACAACCATACTGTACAACTTGAAGCTGGGCAAGGCCGAGGAGACCGTCCCGACGGTCGGGTTCAATGTTGAGACTATACGATACAAGAAGTTGGTGATGAACTGTTGGGATGTCGGCGGCCAAGAGCGGATCCGGGCCTTGTGGCGCCATTACTTTTCAGGAACGGACGCTTTGATCTATGTGATCGACAGTGCCGACACCGATCGATTCGAAGCGTCCAGGCGGGAGTTGTACAAGGTGATCAGTGACAAGGAGTTGAAGGGATGTCTCTTAGCTGTGCTTGCCAACAAGCAGGACCTGCCTGGTGCGATGAGTTCTGCCGATGTAATTGCAGGCTTGCAGTTGAATGAGTTGGACGGACATCAGTGGTGTGTTATTCCTACTGTGGCAACCAAGGGGACCGGCTTGACTGAGGTGTTGAGTTGGGTGAATGCGAGGGTGAGGTAGTCGAGTCTGCAAGGCAGTCGAATCTGCAAAGCAGCCGGGACGATTCACCTCTTGGTCCTCTCGGTCCTCCTCTCCATCCACCTGGCATTCCGCGTGGAATCACCTCATTTGCACCCTTGGTAACCTTGCCCACCCCCACGCACCTCTGCGTGATAGATTACAATAGACATGACCAATATACGTATCAAACTAATTAACTATGCCGAGGACTCGGTGTCACAGTGCGAATGTCCTACCGTCCTGCCAACGTCGTCACACTGCCATCGGAATTCCCAATGTATGCAGCATCGGCCATCGCTGGAAACAGACCCGTCTCAACAACTCCCACGATCGACCGGATCTTATCGTTCAAAGATGACACCTCGGTCGGCTCGATCTCTCCAAAATCACAGTCGATAATGAAGTTGCCGTTGTCTGAGATCACCGGACCGGCCTTGGCTGGTGCTCCTGGTCTCACGATCGGTTTACCGCCGAGCTTCTCCAACTGTCTAGACACCTTCGTATAGGCGACCGGTATAACCTCGATCGGTATACCCTTGTGCCAGCTGCGGCCCAACACTCCCGAGTTCTTGCGTTCGTCCGCAACGACGATCCATCTCTTGGAGCAATCTGCCACCAACTTCTCTTGCAGTTGGCAAGCACCACCCCCCTTGATACAGTTGAGCTGGCTGTCGATCTCGTCTGCACCATCAAACGTAATGTCGATCTCAGGGAACTCCTCGATCGACCCCAAGGTCAACTTGTTCGCCAATATCAACTGCTTCGATTGGAATCCGGTCGGAATACACACGATCTCTTTCGAGGCCAATTGACCCACTCTTTCGGCCACATAGACGACGGTCGACCCAGACCCGATACCAACGACACGGTGCTTGGTCACGTCGAGGTTCTCATCGACGGCAGCATACGCACACAGCTTCTTGGACTGTTCCACGAGCGAAGACATACCCGTGCAAAGAAATCTATCTCCCTCGCTCCACGAATAGGTGTGTCCACACCCCGCACCAACCACGTTTTTTTGTGACCGCATATTCAACTAGTAAAGTCGATGAAAAATTCTTGCTTCCTCCCATACATCATAATGTCGAGTGCTGCTAAGATTTTGAACTCTGAGCCATCCGAGTTGGAGCTCCAGGTCGGACAGGCCCTTACGGACATGGAGACCTCGTCTTCGGACATCAAGGCCGAGTTGGCCCCTCTCCGCGTCAAGTCCGCCAAGGAGGTCGATGTTGACGCTGGAAAGAAGGCCATCATCATCTTCGTTCCTGTTCCTCAGTTGACCGCCTACCACAAGGTCCAGATCAGACTCACCCGTGAGCTCGAAAAGAAGTTCCCTGACAGACACGTCGTCATCCTCGCCGAGAGACGCATCGTCGCAAAGCCACCTAGAAACAGAAAGCTCTCCCAGAAGAGACCTAGATCCAGAACCCTCACCTCCGTCCACGAGAAGATCCTCGAGGACCTCGTCTTCCCTACCGAGATCACTGGAAAGAGAGTTAGATACCTCGTCGGTGGATCCAAGATCGCTAAGGTCTTCCTCGACTCCAAGGACTCTTCTAACGTCGACTACAAGCTCGACACTTTCCAGTCCATCTACCAGAAGCTCACCGGAAAGCAGGTCGTCTTCGAGATCCCTGCTAAGAACTAACTTTAGGTAGCCATAATACATATAACCGGACACTATTCCTGTAGCGCGCCACTATCTGACCAGCTTATCGTACCATCAAGGCTATCCCTCCTCCGTCATTGCCTGCCGGCGGCTTCTTTTCACTCCCTTCGGTCGTATCTCGCTGCGCGAGCGCCCAAAGCATGTGTTAGACAGGCCCCTAAAGCACTCCTTCTACTCGGGCACTAGTATCCTCCTACCTCTACTCGTAGAGTGTTAGTAGACCGCCTGCCGCCAGCTTTTTTTCACTCCCATTCGCTTGCTGCTACATAGGTGAATCTACCTAGTGTGTTAGTTCACATTGCTTGGCTCTTCCTAATACTCGGTAAATGAATCCTTATATTAGTAAAGAATACTATTTAAACATACTCAAGGGTCCTCTTAAGCCTGTTATCCAATACATTCTACTTCCAATTTATTCATATGCCAAATTCACTCTACAAAGTCGATCTGATCTCATACCAAGACTCTGGCATTGGATTCGGCTGTGGTAGACTGTTCCTCCTCCACTGAACATTAACTAGTTGCAGATCTGGTATAGTCTGCCCAGCTTGATGGTATCCATTTTTATTTTTCACTCCCTTCGGTCGTTGGAATGGCCACTCCAGGCTAGCCGCATTGCAAGTGACCACCCTACGGGGCTTTTTTCACTCTCTTTGGTCGTTGCTAGCTATGCGAGGCGCTGGGTTGGGACAGTATTGATACCGAATTCAATCCCTCCTTCGTTATTATGTTGAGGTTAATAATCTACATTCTGTATAAGGATTCTCTATCCATTAGTTTAACCTGTCCGGTATATAAAATTATTCACTGACGACACGTTCGGATGCAATCATTAATAGCATCAACAGCATCAACTGCTGCCATGTCAACAGCCACAGCATCACCAGTGCCATAAAAAGTATCGTCATAAGTAACAAAAAAGCCTTTGGCAACCAAATGATGAACATGACTATTTAGAGCATCATCAGACTTAATGATGGCACTTGCTCAACGAGTTCGAAGAGAACGAACTGAACCCGTTTAACGAACGGGTTTCCCAGACCGAATGAATTTGGTGACACCAGATACAACGCTGGCATCCCTGAAACCCTCGAGATCGTCACACAGTATCACGAGAACGTCCAAACCAATTTGGATACTCTCCTGAAGCGTCCTATCAAATGAGAGCTCTAGCAGATGCAGGATCAGCCTCACCTCCAGAGGGGGCAACTATACAAAAAATTGATAAATCAACCTGTAAACCACGTAATAGAGCTCCTAGAGCCCTGGGGATCGCTGCAATGGCTTGGGGCTTACGGTTCTGAATCAACAACTTCACTCTTTCGATGGGGCGCAGCAGTCGCGGATCCTGCTCATAATGCCAACACCACTACCAATCCGACTGCCACCACAGTGATCCTTCGATAATTTGTCCGCCTGCAAGCGGCCAATCAATCGGTCTACCCAAAGCCGCTTCTCATAAATCGCTCCTAGATAGGTGAACCGATTCAACCGACTGACACAATTTTAACCAGTGGAACCGTCAATCCTCGCTTCATCTAGCTACCACTCGATGCAATTGACCCGTCTGCTTCTTACGAAACCCCTTCCTTCTCGCGATAACTCCACCATCACTTGACGGCACTTAACTCTTGCTAGCAGGCTATTATCCAATCATTTCGCATGGAAAAAATTTTAGAGAGACGACGTTCTATAAAACCGCTGAAAAATTCAACTCTTGACTTCCTCCTCTACTCCTTAGTCGATATAGACAGTTTACTTGACGTTAGTCGTTACTTTAGTCAATTTATTCAACCATGTCGTCTACCGCTACTACTCCAGCTCCAGCTGCTCCAGCTGCTGCCCCAGCTCCAGTTGATGCCAAGCCAAAGAAGTCTACCTTCTGGATTGATTTCCTTATGGGAGGAGTTTCGGCCGCTATCTCAAAAACCGCTGCCGCTCCTATTGAAAGAGTCAAGTTGTTGATTCAGAACCGTAAGTCCCCAGCCATTGCAGCGATCCCCAGGGCTCTAGAAGCTCTATTACGTGGTTTACAGGTTGATTTATCAATCATGTGAGGCCATGTAATTTTTTTTTCGCTAAGAAAATTATTTCCGCGAAGAAAATCATCTCGCCCGGTGGACATTTTTATGTGCCCGGTGAGAATAATTTTCCCCGGTAGGAGATTTTTTTACCCCAAGAACTTTTTACTAACGAACAGAGGATGAGATGATCAAGCAGGGTACTCTGGACAAGAAGTACAACGGTATTATCGACTGCTTCAAGAGAACGGCTCAGCAGGAAGGTATTGCATCTTTCTGGCGTGGAAACACCGCTAACGTTATCCGTTACTTCCCAACCCAGGCTTTGAACTTTGCCTTCAAGGACAAGTTCAAGAAGATGTTTGGTTTCAAGAAGGATGACGGCTACTGGAAGTGGTTTGCTGGTAACTTGGCCTCTGGTGGAGCTGCCGGTGCCACTTCTTTGTTGTTCGTTTACTCTTTGGACTACGCCAGAACCAGACTTGCCAACGACGCCAAGTCTGCCAAGAAGGGTGGTGAGAGACAGTTCAACGGATTGATTGACGTCTACAGAAAGACTCTTGCCTCTGACGGAATTGCTGGTCTGTACAGAGGATTCCTTCCATCTTTGGTCGGTATTGTTGTGTACAGAGGATTCTACTTCGGTTTGTACGACTCTACCAAGCCAATCATTTTGACCGGACCATTGGAGAACTCCTTCCTTGCTGCCTTCCTTCTCGGATGGGTTGTGACCACTACTGCTTCGACTATCTCTTACCCATTGGACACCATCAGAAGAAGAATGATGATGACCTCTGGTCAGGCCGTCAAGTACAAGGGTGCCCTTGACTGTGGTAGAAAGGTTATCGCTGCCGAGGGTGTTTCCTCTCTCTTCAAGGGATGCGGTGCCAACATTCTCAGAGGTGTTGCCGGTGCCGGTGTCATCTCCTTGTACGACCAGTTCAAGGTTATCCTTACTGGAGACAAGTTCAAGAAATAAGCAGGTATATACTTATGCAGCTATTCCATCAGCTATTGTAGGTCTCGCCCAGCGAGCAACGACCGAAGGGAGTGAAAAAAGCTGTCGGCAGGCAATGACGGGCCAGCTAGGAAGGACTCCTTTACGGAGCCCTTGGGGGAATAAACCGCCTGGCTCTCATACTAACACGGGTTAGGGCGACCCAAGGTATGGGAGCAGGAAGTGTAATCATGTGTGTCATGATCGTTGCTACCGAAATTACTACCATGCTAGGTGTCGTGCTCGTTACAGGGTGTGCAGTTGGACCCATCCTGGGAGGTGTCTTCGCTACCTCTACTACTTGGAGATGGTGTTTCTACTTGAATCTGATTGCTGCCGCCCTGATTCTTCCCACTTTCACCCTAACGTACCGTCCCAAATCGCCTACTGGATCATTCAAAGAGAAACTAAAATCTGTCGACTTTATTAGCAACTTTTTGCTGATTGCCTCGCTTATTCTGCTATTGCTAGGGTTGTCCCTTGGACAGACAGGCGAGACGTATAAGCGGGCGTCAGTGATCTGCTGCTTCACACTGGGCGGTCTGCTGGTTCCAGTGTTTTTCTGGTTCAACGTTAATTCCAAACATCCAGTGCTACCGACGGACATTTTGAAAAATCGGAGAATCCTTGCAGAGTTTCTCTGTTCGTCGTTCAGTTGCTCTTCGATGCTCCTGATGATCCAGTACATGGGTATCTACTTTCAGAACATTGCCACGATCCATTACATGTTGGAATATTGATGCTCCCGTTTGCGCTTATAAGCAGCGATATCAATCATTGGGGGAATTGGAACACAGAAAACTGGCATCATGAAACCGCTCTGCGTCTTTAGTGGAATCCTCTGCTTGACGAAAAAGGTTTATTACAGGACGATTTCATCAAACAACTCGGTCTGCTAAGTCTATTCGATGAGCTCGTCTCTTTGCATGTCCAACAAGAAACTCCCACAGAGAGTTGAAGCATAACATATATACAATGTCGTAGCACGACAGGCACTAACGTTGCAGTGTTAAAAAAATTAATTAGTAATTGCCTACATTTACCCATCATGTCTACACCTATCGGACCTGAAATTGTCGATGGCCAGTACAAAACTGAGGCCATCACGTTCATCAACAGCTCGAACCCACCTGAAATCACCAGCGTGTCATACAGTGCGAACGGCGCCGATATTGTGACGGATGACGAACTTCTAGTGAAGATCCAAGCAGCCAGTGTGAACCCAGTGGACTACCTGCTTCACGCACTAACTCCGTGGCTGTCGAGGAGCACAAAGGTCATGGGAGGCGACTATAGTGGAATTGTGGTCAAGGCCGGCAAAGACACGGGCTACAAGGCTGGAGACAAAGTGTGGGGGGACATTCTGACGCCTTTTTCAAAAGTGGGCTCTTTCTCGCAGTATGCAAAGTTCTGTCCGAAAGAAGTGATGTTCACTGCGAAGATCCCTGAAGGAATGTCGTTTGTGGAAGCTGCAGCCTTAGGAGTTGCGTACGGAACAGGATACGAGGCGGTGACGCACCACGTGAACAAGACCAAAGATGGTAAGGTGTTAGTGCTGGGAGGCGGCACCAGCGTTGGCAGATCGACGATTCAGTTTGCCAAGTATTTTGGAGCCAAGACGGTTGTGGCTACATGCTCATCGAAGAGTTCGGAGCTGGTTCAGAAGCTGGGGGCCGACGTTACGGTGGACTACACGAAGGAGACGGAATTGAGTGAAATCCTTGCTCAGGGCAAGTTTGACCTGGTGGTTGACTGTGTTCGAGACCCTGTTCTGTACGGACACTTTGAGGAGAGTCTGAAGACGAAGGCTGAAGGAGGCAGTTTTGTGCAGATTGCAGGCACAACAGTCCACGACTACACGTCGGTGACCTATCTGAGCATGCTACCATGGTGGCCGTTTGCTTGGGAGAGAATCAAGGGCAAGGTTGGGCTTTCGCAGTATGAGATGATCAATCTGGTGGAGACACCAGACCCGACGTTCCCAGAGACGGTTGCTGCGGCCTGGGCAGAGGGCAAGTTGAAGATCGACATCGACTCGACCTGCCCTTTCAAGGAGTTCAGCAAGGCGTTCGATAAAGTGGGCAAGAGCCAAGCTCGTGGTAAAGTTGTGTTACAGTTTTAGTTTTAGTTTTCTTACCTTAGTATATTAGCAACTAACAAGTAGCCGGTGACTTAGTAACCGAACTCGGCCAACTTCTTGGAGGCCTCAGAGTCAGCGACGGAAGCGGTGGCAAGTGCCAACTTCTTGGTGGCGGCCTTCTTGGCAGTGTAGTACTCGGCGGCTCTAGCCTTTCTCTTAGCCTCGAGTTTCTCGACAACGGCCTCGTATTTCCAACCGACAGAGGACGAAAGCTGACCAACAGTGGTGTACTTTCTTCCCTCCTTCAATCTGAAGATACGGAGAGCCTGTGGGACGACGACGCGCTTCTTCTTGTCGTATGGAGGTGGAATACCTTCAAACACCTTTAATCTCTCGAGAGCAGCCTCACCACGGGCAGTCTTACGTGGAATCATACCTCTGACGGCCTTGTAGAAGATTCTAGATGGGGCTCTGAAGTGGAATGGTCCTCTAGCGTAGTTGTAGTTGACGTGCTTTCTCAAGTAGTCGTGGTACTTGAGCTTGTTTCTGAAGAACTCTCCAGAGATGTTGAGCTCCTCGCAACGGACGACGACAACCTTCTGTCCCTCCAAAAGCTCCTTGGCAACAATGGAGGCCAGTCTGCCCAGCATGTGTCCCTTACCGTCGATCACAACAACCGATTTGAATGTGTCACTCATGATGAAGTTGGTTGATACTGAAGAAAATTCTCAAGCCTGAAAAATATTTTTTCCTACCTATAGATTAAGGTGCAGTCACGCGGGTCACGTGCTGCTGTCAACCTCCGCGTCGTAGATTGTACTCATAAACCCTTCCATCTGGGAGGAGTATGGTTGTCTCTCATAGAGCTGTAGTTGGTGTTAGTGTTGCCGTTGGGTTCGCGGATGTATACTTACCAGTACACTGACCCCCTCCTTCTGTGCCAGCCTCCTCAGTTCTCTCATAAGCGTTGCCAGGATGGCACACGCCGTCTGGCCCGTACGGAAAGTGTCCAGATTGAACAGATCCGACAGATCCTCGATCACCACCAGATTGCAAACGCCCACCGCTGAAGCCACCTCCAGCAGATTGTCGCACCGTGTATACTCGACCCTGTCGAGGATTGGCGAGTCTGTTAATCTGTCAACGTTAAAAGGCTGGCACGTTATATATTTGACCGTGTAGTTTGGATTCGCCATCTGTGCCAAGTAGTCGTTGCAAAACTCTGGTTAGTACAGTACAGCAGACTTGCCGGGAGAGCCAATACTTACCTTGAATCCGTCTCCGACTAGATGTACTACTCTGTTTTCGAGGATTGGTTGATCCATGATGATGATGATGATGCTTAATACAAGAAAAGATTATACGATGACACAACATCCTGCCTGCTTATCGTGGGCGGGCGTTGTTGGTGGGGTGTTAGTCGCCGGCTGCTGGTGTATGCTTGGGGATTGACTGCGGTCGATGGATGACTTGTCGGTTGGCGTGGCAGCCCCTGTAGCCCCTGCAGTCCCATGAGTTCCAGTGGCTCCTGATCCCTCCGCCTCCGGCGCTGCGGGCCTCACAAACACCGGAACAGGATCGTTCGAAGTTGAACCTCTCCTGTTAGTCTTGGTCTTCAACTGCGTAGCCAACCTCTCAAACTTGCCACTCTGTAACGGCAACTCGGGCTTGATCATAATATGAATATAGTGAGACACGGACAAATCCAATCCGTTTAACAGCTCGTTGGGATCCAGCCGCCTCCCCAAATGAAGCATCTGGATTTGTTCGACGTGCTGCGGCCGCTTGGTGATGTTATCCAAGCTCTCAGAACCGTGACTCTCCCTTTTGGAGATAAGTGTATCCCACTTGTCCCAAAGAAACTGCCTCAAATCGCCGATCCGGACCTCTTGAGGGTTCGTTTGGAACCCACACGATGCATAGAACTCGTCGTCCAAGGGCAACGACACTTTGTCGCCAGTTAAAAACAGGAAATCAATCTCACCCCTGGCTGCCGACATGGTGGTAATTTATGAAATATCTCCAGTTATGGACTCGCGCATAAGTAGGCTTATCAAGTCGCTACACCTTGCGCCGCTCCCTTTAGAATCCGGCTACCTTGCGGAGGTTGGTGAGTCAATTTTGGTCACTGATGGCTTGCCTATACAGAGCCATGTCTACTATATGTTGACTGCGGACAGACCCATCAACTATCTTCACCACCTGAAATCCGACGATACTCATATTCTAATCGAAGGAGGTCCTTTAGATTACTACATTTTCACACCGGGCAACCCACCAAAGAAGATTACCATGGGCCGCAACGTGGAGCTGGGAGAGACGCCAGTAATCTCTGTGCCGGCCGGATCCTGGAAAGCCATCGTATTGAAGGGGGAGTATGGCCTGATGTGTAACGTGCTGACACCGGCATTTGCTCCCGACAGGGTGACCATTGGAGCTGGCCAAGAGTGGATCGATCAATGGACGACCCCGGAATTACCGCCCAAGTTCTTAAAAGCCCTGATCGGGCCTAACTTTATTAATGCAAATGCTATAGATTGAGCCTCTTGAGGATCTCGGCTGCCAACGCCTTGTACTGCCAGGTGTTACCGCTGACTTTCTTGAACTGAACTCCGTACAGTCCAACGAGAGGAACCTTGACGATGTGGATCTCGAACTTGAGAGGTGTAGGTGCCGACTTATTCTTGGTCTGTTCGACCCTCGACGACACCAGCATATCAGAACCGGCGTTATCAAAGTTGACAGACTCTGAACTCTCTTCAGAGTTGCGTCTCTCCACGTTGGCTGGAGCTGGTGTCGTTGGAATCACCACGTCAGGTGGGACCGAGTGCTCCGAGACGATCGAGCTCTTACGTCTGTGTAATCCAAGGAAGTGATGCGGCGGTTCGGGAGATGCAGTGGAGCTGGCATACTCGAGCATCGTCGCAGTGGTCTCGCTCTTCTCGTCATCGTCATCGTCGTCGTCGTCGTCGTCGTCGTCGTCGTCAGAGTCCTTTCGGGTGTCTGTTTCGTCTGTTGGATACTTGATACACACGAACCCGCCACGAACCTCTGTAAATTTGACATCCAGTTCCGGCAGCACCCTGATGATATCATACCGGATCACAGGCAGAGGTTTGGTGGAAGTAGTCTGCACAGAGAAGAATCCCTTGAGGAAAAGAGTCTTTGGGTACTCGATCGAAGGCATCGTACCAGGAGCGGCCGTCTCGTACTGATGGATGATCTCTTCGTCGGTGAGTGTCTTCTTTGGAGCTGTAGAGTCGTAACTGACGTCGTCCATGTCGATCTCGTCGAAGAATCCATCGTCTCCTGTAGGCTGGATCCGAGGAAGCGGCGGCGCATCGGGCGATACAGAGAACGCATTGTTCTTGGGCACCGTATAGCTGCTCTTGCGAGCGTGTCCAATCGACTTGCCCCTCTTTGCGTCTGCCACAGAGCTCGTGCGCTGGTGCTGTGCCACCTGCTGCTTGGCTGTACTAGGCAGAGGAGGCAGTTGCTGCTGTTGCTGCTGCTGTTTCTCCTTGGACGTGACTTTGACGCTGCCAACACGACGGATGTGGCCCTCTGAACTGTGAGTCTTTTTGGTGCTGAGTCTGCGGAACAACGAGAATCCTTCTGCAGGAGGCTGCTGAGGCGGTGGACTCGTTGGCACGACCGCATTTTCATCCACTTTCTGTAACGACGTTGCCACGGTATGTGGGGATCTGTATGCGGCCTCAGGGAATGCCAACACGGGCGAGCCTGTCGGTTTACGTGGCAACGGTTGCGACATAACACGCTGGTGCGGAGTATCTGGGATGGCCGGTTGCACCGGAGAGCCCAGTTCCTGTTGAGCACGAGCAGCATTGGCCAGCGACTGTGCGTTCTGTTGCTGTTGCTGCTGTTGCTGGGCCATAGCCTGTTCGCGTGCAAGCCGTTTCCGTTCGAGCATCTCCGAGACCAAGAAATAGATCGAGATCAGAGGATGGTACTCCTGTGTAGGATCTGGCTCCGTTGGATCGAAGGCCGGGTCGTGGTTTTCGTGGTAACCCCAATTACGCACGGCCAACTGGTAGCGTTCCGAGGTGAGGATCGACGTTAGATCTTCCACAACCTGTTGCTCAGACGTGGCCAACTCGAACGACACCATGGTAGAGACGATGGCTGGGTCGAGCGGTAGTTGCAGCGGCACGCGGTGGACCATAAAGTTGCGAGGAGGTGCTCCATAGCCTTTAGTCATCCAAGGGTGGCACATCACCTCGTGCAAAGTGGCTCGCTTCTGTGGGTCGACGACAAGCATCCGACAGAGCAGAGACACACAGTCTGGCGAAAGGGTCTCTGGGTAGTGGACATGGCCGCGCTTGATCTTTTCATGAAGAGCAGAGACGCTCTGATCGTCGAACGGCACTTTACCACAGACGAGCACGTACAGAACGACACCGAACGACCAGACGTCCACCTCCGGGCCGATGTAAGGATGGGCTGAAAGCAACTCTGGAGCTGCGAAATACAGAGATCCGCAGTACGTCTTGAGCAGGTGGACTCCATCGAACAGATTGGACAGTCCAAAGTCGATGATCTTGATCTCTCCGGACTTGGCGATCATTATATTCTCAATCTTCAAGTCGCGGTGAACGATGTTGTTTCTATGGCAGTAATCCAACGACGATGCAATGCCGCGGCAGAACCGGCGGGCCTGACGTTCTTTCAGGGAGCCGTGCGACACTATATAGTCGAGCATCTGTCCTCCCGAGACGTATTCGAAGAGCATGTAGTAGTGGTTGGTCATCGGGAACATCTCGTAGAGTCGGCAGATGTATGGATGGTACATGATGCGACCGAGGGCGCCTTCACGGACGGTTCGGCGGTCGCGAGCAATCTCTTTATCGTACTCCTTGCGACGGCGGGCAAGCTCTTTCTGATCTGAAGTAGGTGGGTCGTTGGCATGCTGCCTCTGCCATATCTTGGACGCCCGCGGCACCACTTTCACCGCACAGATCTCTCCTGTGATGCGATGGCGGGCCAGTTTCACTTTACCCATGGAACCGGCACCGATCGTCTTGCAAAAGTCCCAGTCTCCGATGGATTTGCGGTGGAATTGAGGTTGTGGAGCGGCGGGTCGTACCGGAGCAGGCTGTCTTTTCACCGGTGGCGTAGAACCGTGCGGTGTCCTTGGAGATTGTGCGTTGTATAAAGTCTGGCGGGGCGGCGTTCTTGGGTCTACCATGTTCTCGGTGACCCTGACAGGCGAAGCCGCCAACTCCGGGCCCACTGGGGTCCTCTGATGCTGGTCGACGTTCGAGCTGGACGCCCGAAGCATTCTGGGAGTTGCCGGGGCCACGTTCGGCGTGAACGCCGGCCCATTCTTGTCACTGGACCTCACCTTGGGTAGTACGAGAGGCGGGTCCTTGGGGGTGCTGTTGTTGGACATCTTGGCAGGCCAATTGGTCCTTGTAGGCAACTCTAGAGGGGGGTGTCAATTGTAAAATAAGACGGGGCCTGAGCGAAGTCGATCGACGGAATGCGAGAACCAGTGCGCGACGATGGGCGAGACGAGTCGATCGACGCGTCTGATGTCAATGATCACCATTCTCTCGTTCCGACGTTGGTTGACAGGCAGTCTCCCCAACAACGGCTACGACTATCAACAGCGGGCTTTGCCCAACACTACACTGAAACATTCCAAGATGCCCCGTTATAGTCCCTTTAGTTGTGGATAATCCCAATTAATTCCCTGCCATTACCTACTGGGCCTAGACGGCACACGATTACCCCACTTGATGTTTACACCGAATGGCAGCGCCAACTTGAAGGGGAGACGCGTCAAACGTGCGGCGATCTACGCTGCCAATTCCTAGAATACTCCTGCCAATATATACACGGCTGCTTACGATCACCTAAAACCGGGGTGGCTCCGTTCCTATCTAATCCTCCCGTGCGCGCTTCCGCCAGGCCGACCCCGTTTACCGAACTGTAGGGTGACGTCGGGGCCCGCATCTAGTGAGGTTGGGTGAGTGAATTTTTCCTCGCTAGTCACACCTCTTTTCTTCCAAGTTACCCTTGCACGATTGGAGTTACCACGTCTGTTCAAAGCTTCGCAACCACCAAGACCAACGTGCCCTTGCAAACCTTTGCCAACGCGCACCCAACCCAACAACGGTTTTGAAAAATTTCCAACTCTCACTAACAGAGACTAGAACGACAAATCAACCATGGACGCCGAGAAACTACACGAGGTTGTCCGTGAGGCAGACAACATTAAGCCACGGCCAACGCCAAAAGAGTTCTTCGAGAAGCAGCCGGCTCCAGGGCTCAACAGCCTGAAAGAGTTCAAGCAACTGTACAAGCAGTCGATCGAAGATCCTGACAAGTTCTTTGGTGACATGGCTCACAAGTACATCGACTGGTTCCGCGACTTTGGCGTCGTCAAGCACGGCGACTTGCAACACGGAGACATGGCCTGGTTCTTGGGCGGACAGCTCAACGCCTGCTACAACTGTGTCGACCGTTACGCTCTGGCCACCCCGGATAAGACCGCCATCATCTTCGAGGCCGACAAGGAGGAGGAGTGCCGTAAGCTCACCTTTGGCGAGTTGCTCCGCGAAGTGTGCAAAGTGGCCGGTGTTCTGACCAGCTGGGGAATCAAGAAAGGTGACGTTGTGGCCATCTACTTGCCAATGACTCCAGAGGCTCTCATTGCCATGCTCGCCTGTGCTCGTATCGGTGCAGTTCACTCGTGCATCTTTGCCGGCTTCTCTGCAGGCTCTATCCGCGAGCGTGTCAGCGACGCCGACTGTAAAGTGGTCATCACATGCGACGAAGGTAAGCGTGGAGGCCGTGTTACACATACCAAGCAGATCTTGAACGAGGCCCTGGAAGAGGGCTGCCCACTCGTTGAGAAAGTGCTCGTTTACCGCCGTACAGGAAACCCTGAGGTCAAGATGCTCAAGGGCCGTGACTTCAACTGGCAAGAGACCGCCGAGGAGTTCCCTGGTTACTGCACTGCCGTCACTGTCGACTCCGAGGACCCTCTCTTCATGCTGTACACTTCCGGATCCACCGGTGCTCCTAAGGGTGTCGTCCACACTACTGCAGGCTACCTGCTCGGTGCCGCCATGACCACCCGCTATGTCTTCGACTTGCAATCACCAGACGTCTTCTTCTGTGCTGGTGACGTCGGTTGGATCACTGGTCACACCTACGCTCTCTACGGTCCGCTCTCTTTGGGTGTGGCCACAATCGTCTTCGAAGGTACTCCAGCTTACCCAGACTTTGGTCGGTTCTGGAAGATCATCGAGAAGAACAAGGCCACCCAGTTCTACGTGGCTCCAACGGCCCTCAGAATGCTGAAGAAGAGCGGTGAGGACGAGATCGCCAAGTACGACCTGTCCTCGTTGCGTGCACTCGGTTCCGTCGGTGAGCCTATCGGTGCGGAGATCTGGAAATGGTACGACGACAAGATCGGCCATGGCCAGTGCCACCTTGCCGACACTTACTGGCAGACCGAGTCCGGTTCCCACCTTATCGGCCCATGCGCCGGTTGCGTGCCAACCAAGCCTGGTGCTGCCACGCTGCCATTCTTTGGTATCGATGCTGTGATTATCGACCCTCAGTCCGGAGAAGTGCTCGAAGGAAACGACGTCGAAGGTGTCTTGGCAGTGCGGTCATCGTGGCCATCGATGGCAAGAACCGTGTTCAGAAACCACAAACGTTTCATGGACACCTACCTCCACCCATACCCTGGCTACTACTTCACAGGTGACGGCGCTGGCCGTGACCAAGACGGCTACTACTGGATCCGTGGTCGTGTCGACGACGTTGTCAACGTCTCCGGTCACCGTATCTCCACGGGAGAGATCGAGTCTGTTCTCATGGAGAACCCCAAGGTTTCCGAGTCGGCCGTCGTTGGTATCAACGACGACTTGACTGGACAGGCCGTCATTGCCTGCGTCCAAGTGAAGGACCCATCCATTGTCGATGAGGACGACTCGTTGCAGTTACTCAGACAGGAGCTGAGAGTCCACGTCCGTAAGACCATCGGCCCATTTGCCGCTCCAAAGACCATCATCATCGTTGACGACTTGCCAAAGACTCGGTCTGGAAAGATCGTCCGTCGTGTTATCCGTAAAGTTGCCTCCGGCGAGGCCAACGGTATCGGTGACACCTCCACCATGGCCAACCCTGAGGTCATCCCTGAGTTGATTCAAGAAATCAGCCAGCAGTTCGGTATTACACAGCAGTGTCTATAATAGCTATTTATGCATAATAAAGTCTTGCTTTTAAGCGCCTGCGCATGTCCACGTCAAAGTTTATTGAAACGATTCAGCGGTCCTTGGCAGAGTATAGGAAGAGTCTACTAGAGACACAGAAGTCACTGGAGGAGTCGGAGGCTCGCAATCAAACGCTCAAGGCGGAAAATCGGTCGTTAGTTGAAAAACTGTCAAACGCCAAGTACGAGGCTGAAATGTGTGCTACCATCTTGGCAAGGAACCAGAGACGAATGCAAGCAGATAAGAGCTCATACGAGGCGCTCGTGTTGGCCCACAAAGAATACAAGCAAACGATGACCGACAAACTAAACCGTCTAGAGACACAACTGATCGAGTTCGTCAAGACTACTGCCAACAGTATGGCTCCCGACATTACAGAGCCGTACCAAGTGCTGGCGGCTAGCAACGATAAATTGAAAGAGGTCTACGAGCAACGACAGAAACAAGTCGATAGAGTGCTAACACAGTTGGTCGTTGCTCTCTCTGATAGGTAAATAGATTATTAGAACAATCCCTCAATCTCACCTTTCTCATTAACTTCAACGTTCATGAAACCGCATCTGGTAGCAAGACCAGGAATGGTCTGGATCTTGTCGGCAAGAGCGTACAAGTAACCGGCACCGATCGAAGCCTTGATGTCTCTCACTGGGAAGACGTAGCCAGTTGGAACACCTTTCAACTTCGGGTCGTGCGACAGGGAGTACTGTGTCTTGGCCATACAGATTGGAAGGTTATCAAATCCCTGCGCAGTGTACTCTGCAAGCTTGGCCTGGGCCTGCTCGGAGAACTCGACCGAGCCAGCTCCGTACATTTTGGTGGCGATGGTCTCGATCTTCTCCTTGATAGACATCGAGCCGTCCGTTGGGTAAAGGAAGTGGAACTGCTCGTTGGTACCTTGCTGAGCAGGGTACTCGTGGTTGGCGCAACGGATGATTCCCTCGGCCAAGTCCTTGGCACCGATACCGCCTTCCTCCCAGTGGTTGGACACGATAGCGTCGATGGCACCGGCGTCGATGGCAGCCTTGCGGATAACTTCGTGCTCCTTGGCAGTGTCCAATGACATCCTGTTGATAGCCACGATAACGTCCACACCGTACTGGCGAGCATTCTGAATGTGCTTCTGCAAGTTGGCACAACCTTTCTCGAGCATCGGCAAGTTCTCAGAAGTGTACTCTGGAGCCAGTCTCTGGCCAGCCTTGACGTCAGCACCTCCACCGTGGACTTTGAGGGCTCTCACAGTGGCCACAATGATAACAACGTCCGGACTGAGGCCCGAGTTACGGCACTTGATGTTGAGGAACCGCTCTCCACCCATGGTGAAGTCGAAACCGGCCTCGGTGATCACGTAACCAGGCTCGGGGTTCTCAGCGTCGGTACCTGCAAGCTTCAAGGCGATTCTGTCGGCGACAATCGAAGAGGCTCCAATGGAGATGTTGGCGAAAGGACCGGCGTGAACGAACACTGGGGTACCTTCCAACGTCTGCATCATGTTAGGCTTGATGGCATCCTTCATGATGGCACAAAGTGCACCAGCGCAACCGAGGTCCTCGCAAGTGATAGGTTCACCGGCTTTTGAAGAGCCGATCACAATCTTGCCGAGTCTCTCACGCATGTCATCGAGAGAGGTACAGAGGGCCATGATGGCCATAACCTCGGAGGCAACGGTGATATCGAAACCGGTCTTTCTAATGAGACCTTTCTCGGTTGGGGCCTCGTTGATCGTGACACCACGCAACGACCGGTCGTTCAAGTCCAAAACACGTTTCCAAGTGATCGTCTCTGGGTCCACGTCCAAGCGAATGAACTTGTGGATCTCTTCCTCAGTCCATTCGCGTGGGTCTTTACCGTCGAGTCCCAATTTCTTGACTCGAGGCAGCAGACCACGTGGAATGTCTCTGGAGCCGTCCTTGCGCTCAGGGCACATTCTTCTCCAGAGTCCCTTGTCAGGCTGGGTGGCCTCGTGGAACATTCTTGTGTCGAGAGCGGCAGCAAGAAGGTTGTTGGCCATGCCGACAGCGTGGATGTCACCAGTAAGGTGCATGTTGAACTCATCCATAGGAATGACCTGCGAGTAACCTCCACCGGCAGCACCACCTTTGACACCGAACGTTGGGCCCATGGAAGGTTGACGGACGTTGGCAAAGGCCCTCTTGCCCAAGACGGCGCCCAAGGCCTGTGCAACACCGACAGTCGTAGTGGACTTACCTTCTCCCAACGGAGTAGGCGTAATTCCAGTCACCAGAATGTACTTGCCGTTCTTGCGACCGGAAAGTCTCTCGAGGGACTCGAGCTTAACTTTGGCCTTGTAAGATCCGTAAGGCTCGACTTCAGTGGGCAGCAGACCCGACTCGGCAGCCACTTCAGTGACGTCCTTAGGAGTCTGGTGTCTGGAGATCTCAAAGTCGTTAGGAACGGGCTTTTCAAGGTCCAACTTAAGGCGTTTATAAGGGGAAGAAGACATAGTGATGATGGGATGGATCAATCAATTAATTTTTCACCCTGTGGGGAAGTTAAAAAATGACTTCTCCCAGCGAGCGCGGCCGACCGACCCAGTTAGTTTTTTCTAGGACCGTTCTCTTTCTATATGCCCGAGCCAGAGAAGACTGACACATCACGACGAAGTGGGAGGTCCGTCGAGTTCTGCTCCGGGTTGGCCGCTGGTATGAGCGCCACTTTGGTGTCTCACCCTTTAGATTTCGTCAAGTTACGCATGCAACTCGATAGCAGCTCGAAAACCCAGTACGATGCCCTCCGTAAGATCGGTACCGACCTGCTGGCGGCCTCTTCGACACCCAACGGCTCTACGAGCACGACCAAACTGATCCAAAACCTCTACAGGGGCGTGGGCCCCAACCTGGTTGGATCAACGTCTGCCTGGGCACTCTATTTTGCATTCTACAGAGACTATAAGAACCTCTGGCTCGACCACAAGCAGCAGTCACACTCGGATACCAACCTCAACGCTGCAGAGTACATGATGTGTGCATTCTGCGCAGGCTGGTCGACGTCGATTCTTACCAACCCGATCTGGGTCATCAAGACTCGAATGATAGCCACACAACGAGGTGCTCCCGGTGCCTATACGTCGATCTGGGACGGCATCAGGCAGATCTATCGGCACGAAGGGTTCAGAGGATACTATAAAGGTCTAACGCCGGCGTTGTTCAACGTCTCACAGGGAGCAATCCAGATGTCTGCCTACGATACGTTCAAGAACCATATCATTCCGCACGACGGAGACAAGCGCCAACTGACCACTTTCGAGTACCTCTACGCGAGCATCGCGTCCAAGTGTATCTCAACGATCGTCTGCTACCCGTTGCAAGTTATTCGGACTCGGTTACAGGCCAACAACGCCAACAACCTAGAATCCGCTACAGACTTGATCGCACGCATTTATAAAGGCGAGGGCCTCACTGGGTTCTATAAGGGCATCGGCGCCAACTTGCTCAGAGTGCTCCCAGCCACTTGTATCACATTCTCCGTCTATGAGAAGGTGCACCAATTACTTTCCTAGATCATATACTTTTCAATTATTTCTCTCGACAACCTCCAATGCGTATCCTCGTCAAGAACGCCCGTGAGCGGACGCTGGCTCTTGAAGGCGACACCTACGTTCTTCTCTTCAGATACGTACACGAGATTGACAAATGCGCCATTGAATTGGTGCCCAAGGACGGCTTCGTCTCCCGTGGTTACAAGTCACTCGCAAGACACAAACCTCTAGGGTTTCTGGGGCTGATCTCCATGGGGAAGGACGTGTTCCTCTGTGTGATCTGTGGCAGAGTGCAAGTGGCTGAGCCATTGCAAGGTGAGCGGGTCAATCGCATCTACGACGTCGATTTCCACTGTCTTACTAGAGATACCTGGGATTTCGTTGAGATGGGACAGAACGGCTACCCTGTGGTCGATTCTGACGATTCCTCCCCTGGAACGTACCCAAAGACCGAACAGCATCCTTGCTACGAGTTGCAAAAGCTTCTTACCGACGGCTCGTTCTACTATTCGACCGATTTCGACCTCACCAGTACGGTGCAAGGCCGTGGTGCCAAACAGACACAGACTCTATCCATGGACAGATTCCACCTCGATTACATGTGGAACGCCTTCCTCATGAAGGAGATCATCACGTATCGGAACAATCTGGCCGAAGAAGACCGCACTGCCATGGATCAGAACAGGTTCATCACGACGGTCATTCGCGGCTTTGCTGAAACTATCAAGACGACTCTTAGCGGGCGTGGCGCCCTTCTGACGACAATCTCCAAGCAGTCATGGAAACGTGCTGGAACGAGGTACAACGTTAGAGGTGTAGACGATGACGGAAACGTGGCCAATTTCGTCGAGACTGAGACTATTCTGAACGACGGGGTCCACGTCTTCTCCTATACACAGATTCGAGGCTCGATCCCGCTCTTTTGGGAGCAGGATGGAACCACTCTGATGAACCCTAAAGTGGTCATCACTCGTGGGTTCGATGCATCGCAACCGGTCTTTGAAAAGCACTTCGCACACTTGAATGGAAAGTATGGTCCCGTTCATATAGTGAACCTGCTGTCCCAATTGAAGAGTTCTGAAGTGGCCCTGTCCAGAGAGTACAAGCAGCACTATACGTTGCTGAAGGAGTCCAAGCCGGACTCTGTCTTCTTCACAGGGTTCGACTTCCACCAGGAAACCAAAAACACCTATGCCGATGCCAGCAAAGTCCTCAGAGATATGCACGAGTCACTGTCCAACTTTGGCTACTACTGCTACGACCTGCGCCAAGATGAGACGATCATGGAACAGCAAGGTGTGTTTCGGACAAACTGCCTGGATTGCCTCGATAGAACTAATGTGATCCAGCAGGTGATATCCAAGGCAGCATTGGACGACTACCTGTCCGACTTCAACAAGCAAGGCAGTAATGGGTCCGTTAAGGACAAGCATTCTGTGCTATGGGCAGACCACGGTGACCAGATCTCTCAGATATATACAGGCACCAACGCGCTCAAGTCATCCTTCTCTAGATCGGGCAAGATGGGGTTTGCTGGCGCCCTGTCCGATGCTACCAAGTCTCTCTCGCGGATATACATCAACAACTTTGTCGATAAAGGCCGCCAGCAGAATATAGATATACTTCTTGGGAAGTATGACACACAGGCTGCTGTCCAGATCTTCGACCCTGTCACAGACTACCTCGACGGACGTCTCTCACAGACGGAACCTCAGTTCACCAAGTACGAAGACATTTCCATCTTCGTTGGTACTTTCAACCTGGCCGGTGGAACCACCACTGGGGATATGACAGAATACCTCTTCCCAGCAGAAGTCCAGGCACATCCACCAGATGTCTTCGTTGTCGGATTCCAAGAAGTGATAGAGTTGAATGCTTCCAGCATGCTAAAGAGCGACGGATCTGCTGGTGTCTTTTGGCAGAAGGCCGTCCAGAGGACCTTCGATGCGTTGCCTTTACCCAAATATATGATGCTCCGCTCAGAGTACATGTCGTCAGTGTTGCTTCTCATGTTTGCCACCGAGGATGCCATGAAGCGGATCACCCAAGTCGAAGGAAAGTATAAGAAGACGGGACTCGGAGGTATAGCGGCCAATAAAGGCTCGGTGGCCATCCGGTTCAACTACGGTTCAACCTCGTTCTGTTTCGTGAACTCTCACCTCGCAGCAGGAGCTACCAACACAGAGGAACGGTTCAACGATTTCCAGACTACTTTGAACGGTCTGCGGTTCTCGAGGAACAGGCTCATCGAACAACACGATACAGTGATCTGGGCAGGAGATTTGAATTACAGGGTCTCGCTACCGAACGACCAGGTCCGCCAGATGATAGCGCAGAACCGGTTACAGGATTTGCAAAAGTACGACCAGCTCACCTACGAGATGAAGAGACGCCCTGAGATGAAAGACCTCTTGGAGCTGCCGATCGGGTTCAATCCAACCTACAAGTACGACCGCAACTCTGACGCTTACGACTCTAGTGAAAAACAGCGAGTCCCATCCTGGACAGACCGGATCCTCTATCGTAGTGAGACCGGTCTCTCGCAACTCTGCTACCACTGTGCGCAGACTGTGCGGTTCTCTGACCACAGACCTGTCTATGCGACTTTCTCTGCAAGGGTCAAGATCGTCGATAAGCAGAAGAAGAAACAGCTGTCACAACAGATCCTGGCAGAGTTCCGATCCGGTGGGACCAAGGCTTCTGGTACCATCGAATTGAACGACGACTCTGGCGAGGACTCTCCACCAACATGGCCGTCTTCCTCGGGCCCAGTGACACCTTCTTTGATCGATTTTGAAGACAAGTCGCAGCCTCTACCAGAGAAGCCCGTGCTGCCGCCTAGACGGATACCGCCTCCGCAGAGTGCGATTGAGATGACACAGTCCTCTTCGTTCTCAGTGATGCAGCCTACACGCTCCAGGTCGGGATCTGCACAGCCACCGTCTCTACCGCCGCGCGAGTTGCCAATACAGAGATCTCCAATACCTCCACCACCACCGGCACGGAAAGTTGCTAGCAGTGCAAGTGTCACGAGCAGTGAGTCGAAGAAAGTCCCACCGATCGTGCCAAGCAAGCCGAAGGAACTCAGTGCAGACCCACTATCACAGTGGGCCCCAATGGCACCTACTAAGAAACGCTGATAGATCAATTCTATAAACCCATTATTCCTCGTGATAATCGTCATCATCACTAATCTCCACAATCTCATCGTCGTCGAACGTCTCGTCAAACTTGTAACTAGTAGGAGTTCTCTTTCTCGTTTCCCTATCAGTGCGCACAACGATTTCATCGTCGCTCTCCACGTCGTCGCTGTCCATATCCATGCTGAAATCGTCCTCGTCAGAGTCCAACAATGCTCTTGACTTTGACTTTGCCTTTGGCTTAGCCTTGGCCTGCTTGACTGGCTTCGCTGATTTGACTGGCTCCACTGGCTTGATATCCGAATCCGAGCTCGTAAACTCAGAGAATGCAGCATCAAACTTATGGCCGAAAGGCGAGCCTTTCTTGGTAGAACCAAACACACTCTTGAACGGAGTGCTCTGCTCTTCCACTTTGACGACCGGCTCTTCCACCTTGATCTTCTTGGAAGAAGGCTCCGGAGTCTTCGACTTGGCCTTAGCCTTACTCTTACGAGTACGCTTCTTCTTGCCGTTACGAGTTGGAGCATCCGGAATAGCCGACCGCTTGTTTTCGGCATCCTGCTCGAGGAACTTATCCCAGCCCTTCAAGAACTCGTCGAGGTCCTCGTTCCAAAGGTCTTTGGCGCTTTTACCGAGAAGAATAGTCAGTTCAGACTCCTTATTGTCGCGCTGGCTGAGCAGCTTATCGTACCGCTCCTTAGTGAGGGACCAGATCTGCATACCGAGAAGGTAGTCGTAGTTGGAAATGGTACTCTTGGAGTTGTCGACAACGAGTCCCGTAGCAGTCTCATCGGCAATGGCCTCGTCTTCATCGCTCGATTCCTCGGCATCCACTTCCAATGTAGTGATACGCACAGGCTTGTTATCCTTATCAAATCCAGGGAAGCTAAGGTCTTGCAATTCCTTGACCACAACAGGCCGTTTCTTGTTGTTGACGACCAGTTCGTTGTCGATGATCATCTTGACAAACCGGGCCTGAGACGACAATTTCTCGAGCTGGTTCGACAAGTCTGTCACCATGTAATCCTTGCGGCGCTGGTAATAGTCCAATCTGACGTGGTAATATTCTTCCAGGATCTCGACAACGTTCGTGTACTTCTTGATACGGCCCTGAGGATCAAACAGAACCATGTTACTGGTAGAGATGGTTGAAATTAGCTTGAACCGTTCCTTGAGTCCCATCTTCAAACTCTTGGCCATCTCTTCTGGAGTCAGCGTCACGATGAACTTGATTCCAACGCCGTGGTCTTCCTCCATATCTTTGATCCAGGCCTTTTGCTTATCTGTACCGGCAAGACCTTTCAACAGGAACTCTTTCATGGTGATCGTCCACATGCGGATAGGAAGCTCCGAGATGACGAGAGTAGTCTCGTCGATCTGCTCGATACGGCCTTCCACGCGGTACCGGTCAGTACCCTGTTTTTCGATCGTACCTTCCCAACCTTTGAACCAAGGAGTCATATCGAGAGCATCTTCGCCGCGCATCAGACGGCGCAGATTATCCACGATATCCACAGGGTTGTAAGGCGGGATGCTGGTGCTCCAACCAGATCCAATACCTTCGGTACCATTGACGAGGACCATTGGAACGACAGGAACAAACCACTCGGGCTCCACGGTTTGCTCGTCATCTTGCATATACTTGAGCAAAGTGTTATCGAGAGTGTTGAAGACGGTTCTGGTGATCGGAGTCAACTCGGTGAAGATATATCTTGCAGCGGCGGCATCTTTACCACCGGCAGCACGCGAACCGAATCCACCATGTGGGTACAGCAGGTTCAGATTGTTGGCACCGACAAAGTCCTGTGCAAGGGACACGATTGTCATGATCAGCGAGATATCTCCATGGTGGTAACCGGTGTGTTCGGCAATGTAACCTTCCAACTGCGAGACTTTGATTTCACCTCTCAGGTTACGCTTATAGCAACCGTACAGGATCTTACGCTGAGATGGCTTGAAGCCATCGACAACGGAAGGAATCGACCGGATGTTGTCAGCCATCGAGAACAGAATCAGCTCCTTATTGATAAAGTCCGAGATTGGGATCTCTTGAAGATCAGGGTCGAGGAACGTACCTGGCTGGTAGTTCCGCAGCCACTCTTTCCGGTCATCGGCTTTCTTCTTGGAGAAGGCAAGGTCAATGAGGCCAGCGTCACCGTCTTGCAACGCATGGAACGTCTTGAGATGCTTGTCTAACTGTGCAAAATACTCGCGCATCTCGTGAGGCGAAGAAGTACCCAGACCCTTGTAGTACTTCTGCTTGTAAGAGCAGGTGGTACCAACTTGATCTCTCCACTTCTCATACTCGGGCATGTTGTAGAAAGTGTTGACTTCACGACGGTGTGGACCATTGAGAATGGTCACTTTCACGATTGGAGTAATGAACTCGATGAGGAAGTTTGGAATCTCCAACAGACCAGGGAACGAGGTCTCCAAGAAGTTGATAATGAGACCCTTGATATGGGAACCATCGTGATCCTGATCCGTCATGATCATCAGGTGGCCGTATCTGAGAGACTTGAGACTGGACTCGTCGTACTTCTTCTTATGTTGGAGTCCCATGATCTGCTTAATGGCCTGGATTTCAAAGTTCTTCATGATCTGGTCGGCACTAGCCTCACGAACATTGAGCATCTTACCACGTAGAGGGTAGCAACCATAGTAGTTGCGGCCGACAACAGCCAAACCGGCGACGGCCAGACCCAGAGCAGAGTCTCCCTCGGTGAGGATCAACGTGCACTTGTAACCTTCACGGGTACCGGCCTTGTTTGCATCTTCCAGCTTCGGGTAACCTGTGATCCGGCTCTTTTTAGAACCATCATTCTTCTTGAGCGCCTTATCAGCGTTGGCCTCAACGATATCCATGACTTGGTCCAAGATGCCCGAGTTGTACACCTTCTTGAGGAAATTGTCAGGAAGTTCAATCTTCTTACCTCCGTACTGTGATGGACGTGTAGTGAGCTGCTCTTTAGTCTGCGAGGTGAATGCTGGGTTCTCAATGAGACAGTTGATGAAGATGAACATGTTGTTTTTGACTTGGAACGGACGAAGCATGGCACGGCGCGACTTCTTCTTGACGTGCTCGATGATCTTATTGACGAGCAAGTTGGTGATCGTGTCGACATGTGTACCACCGGAAGTGGTAGCGATCGAATTGACGAACGAAACCTGCTTGAACGTGCCGTCAGAGACGGCGAATGCAATCTCCCAGCGGTCGTTCAATTGCTGGTAGACGATCGGTGGCAGTTTCTCCACAGGTGGTGGAGCAGGTAGAATGTGGTCGGTACCATCCTCTTCCTGTTTGACAGGAACAGGCGTAGCACGAGGGGCCTTGGCCTCTTCTAAAGACCGCACGTACAACTCGGTGTACTGCTTAAAGTTGGAAACTTTGAGAGTCTTGCCATTAAGAACGACCCTGATACCTCTGACAGAGCCACACAGATCGTACACTCTGCGGCGCATGACTCCCAGAATGTCATCATCCAAGTGGTCCATACCAAACTTGGCCAGATCAGGTTTGAACGAGATCTCAGTGAACTCGGACTTGGTCTTCATCGTCTTGATGTGAGGCTTGTCGACACGGCTCATATTATTGTGCCAAGTCTGCGTGTACGTCTTACCGGACTGCTTGTCAGCAGTCTTCACAGTGAATTCTGTCGAGAAGATGTTGCACAGCTTGGCTCCGTAACCGTTACGACCACCCACGACTTTCTTCTGGTTATCGTCGTAATTGCTCGAGGTTAACAGATTACCAAAGATCAACTCAGGAATGTACATGTGCTCTTTGGAATGGATCTCCACGGGGATACCACGGCCGTCGTTCTTGATCGAGATCACGTTCTGTTCAGGGTCGATGTTGACATCGATGCGCTTCATCGTGGGGTCTCTGATCTTATTGTCGGCGGCGTTCACGAGGATCTCATCGAAGATTTTGAACAGACCGGGCACGATCTTGACATTCTTATACTCCATTGCATCCGTGGAAGTGTTATAAACCCACTGCTCAGACTCGAACCGCTCGACGGATCCAACATAGGTGTCAGGACGCTTCAAGATGTGCTCGAGTTGAGACAGCTTTTGGTACTGTTCAGACGCGTTCTTCTTGCCCTTGGGGCCAGAACTGGCGTTCACAGTGTTCGTAGACGTCGACAGTGGCTTCTTGGGCGAAGCACCGGCACTTTCCGGCACGAAATCGCCGTCGTCAGACATTGCAGAGAAGAAACGAGTTGTTGACACTGAGTAGGAATGAATTAATGGCAGACGACGCGATACAATGCCCCTTACAATTTTGATCATATAAGTAGGGCAGGTGAACAGGTCAGTAGAGTAGGTCTAGAGAAGTCACCGAGTGCAGTCGCTAAGATCAATGACAGACAAGTGCAATGTCAATAACAACGGGTAATCAATCAAATCAATCAATCAATCAATCTAAAGACGCGTCGATCTGAATAATTGCCAGGTGATCATTATCACGTGATGCATATATATATATATATTTTTACTAAGTGTGGCCCTTTTCAGTTGCACCTCCCAGCAGCCCCTCTCTCGGACTCTCTAGGTGAAAAGTTAAGCTCCTTGGAGGAGAGATAGGGTAAACTATTTAGATATTGCAGGGCAGTCAGAGGGGGCAAAACTTCACAGAAGGGTACTATTCAGAAGCATAGACGTAACGATGAACGGGCGAACCCCCTCCCGCGCCCGTCAACAGCCGTAATTGACTCCATTGCGCCGTTCCAGGTAACACCCGTACACCGTAAAATTTCGCTCTCGCCATGCGGCGTCGATCCCAGAAAACGGAAAGAACAGTAGCGGTGTGATCTGTGGAACCTAATTCGGATGTGGGAGGCCTCCCTTGCTCGGTGATATTACACCCCTTTGGTAAAAGCAGTAAAAATGGGGAGAGAGAAGTGCAGTTTTTTTTATAGGTAGTTTGACCTTCTTAACGTTAGTGTCTTTTAAAGAGAGGCATTGATTAGACAGGTTACGCTTAGGACCAACAAGGTGGAAGATATTGCAATATGGCAAACCCACGCGTTGCGAACAAGATCTTCTTCTCTATAGTGGCCGGTGTTGCCGGTCTCTATATCTACGACGTTCAATTCAATCAAGGCCGGAACGTCGAGGCATTGGGTCTCTATAACTGGAACCCTTCGCCGAATGCCGCCACTGCTGGATCCATTCCAGCATTGAGTTCTAGTCTGGTCTCCTCGCCAGTTTCCACGACTACAACTTCGACGACGACTCCAACAACTGCGCTGCCGGCTTCCGCAGCCGCACCTGCACCAGCTTCCGCCGCAGCTCCAGCAGGCTCGTCCCCTTCGTCTTCACCAGACTCGTCCGCATCCGCCAAGTGGTCGCAGTTGTACGGTCAGACTCAAGAGGCAGCAGAGGCATCCTATGCCAGTGCCAAGGCCAGCGTCGAATTGGCCAAGAAAAACCTTGCCGAGACTGTCAGTTCCGACAAGGCCAGTGCCGTTGCCTGGGGAAAGTCCGTCAAGGCCGCTGCCCAGAAGAAGCTCGACGATGCCGAGTCCAACTTGGTCAGTGCTAGAGACAACCTGAACAAGTTCGGCTCCGACGCCGTCAACCAGGCCGATGCCGACTACTCCAAATTGTCGGATTCGACCAAGCAGATTTATGCCGAGGGCAAGCAGTCTGCTGAGGACGCCTACGGTTCCGCCGTTGCTAGCGTCCAAGAGGCTCAGAAGCGTGCCGCCGACGCTAGTGCCGCCCAGAAGGCCGACGCTGAAAAGCAATTGGCTGAGGCCAAGGCCGAATTGGTCGCTGCCCAGCAGAAAGTTGAAGCCTGGGGAGCCGACGCCGTTAAGCAGGCTCAGGACAAGCATGCTGCCCGTGTCGCCTCCATCAAGGCTTCCTTCGGTAAGACCAAGGCCGATGCCCAAGATGCCTATGAAAAGGCTCTTGCCAAGGTCCAGGTCGCTGAGGATAAGGTTGAGGCCTGGGGTGTTGCCCAGGACACTGCCGCCAAGCAGGAGTTGGCTGCCGCTAAAGAGCAGCTCGCCCTTGCCCGCGATAACTTGAAAGGTTACGGCCGCTCCGCTTTGAAGCAGGCCCAGGACCAGTACGCCAAGGTAGTCTCTTCGATCAAGTCCCGCATTGGAACTTCCGAACAGTCTGCCAAGGATGCCTACGCTTCCGCCGTCTCTCAGGTCGCCGTTGCCGAGCAAAAGGTTCAGGAGTCGAAGAAGGACACCTCTGCCTGGGGCCAGGCCAAGCTCGCCGAGGCCCAGTCGGAGCTTGATGCCGCCGAGCACAAGCTCTACGTTGCCCGTGACTCGGTCGTCAAGTACGGCCAGGACTCTCTTCAACAGGCTCAGCAGAGCTACGAGGATGCCGTCGATGCTTCCAAGAAGAAGCTCGGTGCCACCAAGGAGTCTGCAGAGCAGGCTTATGCCTCTGCCGCTGCTGAGGTTGCTGCTGCCCAGAAGAACGCCGACGATGCTGCCGCTGCCCGCAAGAACTCGTTCATCTCTTGGGGACACGGAAAGGAGAACGCCGCCAAGGCCAAACTTGACGACGCCGAGCACCAGATGGTTCTTGCCAAGGAGTCTCTCAAGCAGTACGGTGCAGATGTTGTTGCCGAGGCTGAGGACAAGTATGGAAAGTTGAGTGACACCGTTGAGGCCAAGGCCGGTGCTGCCAAGCAGTCTGCCGATGCTGCCTACCAAGGTGCCCTTGCCCAAGTTGCCGTTGCCCAGCAGAAAGTTGACGATACCAAGCAAGGTATCATCAGCTGGGTTAGCCCAGAGAAGGCCAAGGCCCAGGCCCAACTTGCCTCTGCCAAGGCCAATGCCGCTGAAAAGAAGTCTCAGCTCGAGAAGTACGGCTCTGATGCCGTCGCCACTTCCCAGTCTGAGTACGAAGCCGGCGTCGCCTCCATCAAGGCTGCCCTTGGTAAAGGTAAGGACGCTGCTGAAGAGTCCTACTTGAAAGCCCAGGCTGAGCTCGAGTCCACCGAGACTGCCGTCAAGCAGTGGGGTGCCACCCAAAAGGATGCCGCCGTCGCTGCTGTCGCTGCCTCCGAGCAGAAGGTTGCCCTTGCCAAGGAGAACCTCAAGCAGTACGGTGACAATGCTGTTGAAGAGGCTGATGACAAGTATGATTCGCTTTCCGCTTCTGCCAAGGCCAGCTACGGTCAGTTCACTGAGGACGCACAGGCTGCCTACGGTAGAGCCGGTAGTAACATTGAGGACTCTTATGCTTCTGCCAAGAAGGCTGCTGCCCAAGCTTACCAGGCTGCACTTGCCCAGGCTGCTGTCGCCTCCCAGAAGGCTGATGACACCAAGCAATCTTTGATCAGCTGGGGTAAGGCAGAGCACGCCGAAGATGTCAGAGAGTACGAGGCCGCCAAGGCCCAAGTCTCTGACAAGAAGGCACAGCTTGAGAAGTACGGCTCTGATGCCGTTGCTGACGCCGAGTCCCAGTACGACCAGAAGGTGGCTACAATTCAGTCTTCCTTTGGAAAGACCGAGGACGAGGCAAAGGAGTACTACAAGGAGGCCAAGGCCTCTCTTGATGCTGCCATTGCTAACGCCAAGGCCGCACCTGCCGCACCTGCTGCACCTGACGCCGAGTCTGCTCCTGCTGACACTCCAGCTCCTGCTGACACTCCAGCACAAGCCGCTGAGACTACTTCAGCCGCTCCTGCTGCTGCTGCTGCCGCCGATGCTGCTCCAGTTGCTGCCGACTCTGCTGTTCTCGAGGCTGAAGAGTACCTGACTCTTGCCAAGAAGAACCTCAAGGAGCATGGCGAGAAGGCTTACGCTGATGCCGAGAAGGAGTACGACACTCTTTCTGAGCAGGCTAAGGCCTCTTACGCTTCTGCTGCCGAGAAGGCTCAGGCCAGATGGAGTGCTGCCACCGCCAGCGCCCAGGCCAGCTATGCTTCACAGAAGAAGGCTGCCGAAGATGCTTACGACGCTGCACTTTCCAATGTTGCTGCCACCAAGCAGCAGGTTGAGAACGCCAAGCAAGGTCTGCTCAGTTGGGGTAACAACGAGAAGGCCAACGCCGAGGCCAAGTACACATCCTCACAGGCTGATTTGAAGGCCAAGGAGATTGAACTCAAGAAGTATGGACAGAACGAGATTGCTGATGCCCAGGCACGTCACGATGCCCGTGTTGCCTCTATCAAGGCTTCCTTCGGAAAGACCAAGGAAGAGGCTGAATCTTACTACAAGGAGTTCCTTGCCAAGGTCGACACTGCCGAAGCTAATGTCAACGACTGGAATAATGAGCAGAAGGCTGCCGCTGAGAAGCAGCTCGCCTCTGCCCAGGAAGCTCTTGCTCTTGCTCAGCAGAACCTGAAGCAGTACGGTGACGATGCTGTCTCCCAGGCCAAGGAGGACTACGCTCAGTTGTCCCAGAAGGCCAAGGATGCTTACTCTGCCGCTGCCGACAAGGCCATTGCTGAGTACAACAAGCTTGCCACCGATTCTGAGAAGTACGCCGAGGATGCCTACGCCGCTGCTGCTGCCAAGGCCACTGTCGCCAAGGAGAAGCTCGCCGACGCTAAGGCTGCCTCTGCTCAGCGCTCTGCTGAACAGAAGGCTGCTGCCGAGAAGGAGTGGGCCGATGCCAAGGCTGAACTGACTAACGCTGCTGAGCAGTTGAAGCAGTTCGGTGAAGACAAGTACCAGGCTGCTACTATTGCTCACGACCAGCGTGTCGATGCTGTCAAGAAGTCCTTGGGTACCACCAAGGCTTCTGCTCAGGAGGCTTACAAGCAGTTCCTTGCTAAGCTCGACAGCACCGAGGCTAGTGTGAAACAGTGGGGATCTGACCAGAGCGCTGCCGCTCAGAAGAAGATCGCCGAGGCTAAGGAATCTGTTGCACTTGCCGAGCAGAACTTGGAGCAGTACGGTGCTACCACTGCCCAGAGTGCCAAGGCTGAGTACGCCAAATTGTCACAGCAGGTGAAGGACACCTACTCTGCTGCCGCCGACAAAGCCATTGCTGAATACAACAAGGTTGCCTCCGCTTCTGAGGAGGCTGCCAAGAATTCATATGCCACTGCCCAGGCCAAGCTTCTTGCTGCCAAGCAGAACTACGAGGATGCTACTGCATCTGAGAAGGCTGCTGCCAAGAAGAAGTGGCAAGACGCTCAAGCCGCTGCTGCCAGTGCCGAGGCTACCGTGAAACAGTACGGTGACGACGCTTACGCTTCTGCCAAGGCCACTTACGAGGGCAATGTCGCCTCTATCCAGGCTGCATGGGGAAAGGGTAAGGAGGACGCTGCCGAGTACTACACCGAGGCTGCTGCCCAGTACGACGCTGTCAAGAAGGAATACTCTGACAAGTATGCCGCTGCCAAGCAGCAATACTCTGAGAAGAGAGCTGCCCAGAAGGCTGCCTCCGACGCTAAGCTCGCCGAGGCTGAACAGAAGTTGGCTCTTGCCAAACAGAACCTTTCCCAGTACGGTGCTGACACCGTGAAGACTGCTCAGGAGAACTACGCCAAGCTGTCTCAGGATGCCAAGGACCAGTATGCTGCTGCCGCTGCTGCTGCAAGCAGTAAGTGGGACTCTGTCTCCGCTGCTGCCAAGGCCAAGTACTCATACGCTGAGAAGAAGGCTGCTGCTGCTTACGATGCCGCTCTTGCCAACTTGGAAGTCACTAAACAGTCGTTGGCTGACGCTCCTGCTGCTGCCAAGAAGGCTGCTGAAGCTGACTACGCTGCTGCCAAAGAGACTGCTACCAAGAAGCAGGCCGAGTTGAAGAAGTACGGTGAGGAGAAGGTCGATGCTGTCAAGGCCGCTCACGAGGCCCATGTTGCCAGCGTCAAGAAGTTCTTCGGTGACACTGCCACGTCTGCCCAGGAAACTTACAAGCAGTTGCAAGCTTCCGTTGACAAGGCCGAGGCTGACACCAAGGCCTGGGGCGCTGCTAAAGGTGCCGATGCCGACAAGAAGTTGCAGGATGCCAAGGAGGCTCTTGCTCTTGCCAAGGCCAACGTGAAGAGTTACGGTGAGAGCACCTACCAACAGGCACAGGACGACTACAAGAAGCTGACCACCGATGCCAAGGAGACCTACGCCAAGGCTGCCGATGCAGTTGAGGAAAAGTGGGTCGCTGCCTCTGACGCCGTCTCTGCCAAGTACGCCGCTGCCAAGAAGGCATCCCAGGATGCTTACGAGGCTGCCAAGTCCAAGCTGTCCACTGCCAAGGCCAAGATCGAGGCCACCGATGCTACCAACCGGGAGAACCTCGAAAAGGACTACGCCAACGCCAAGGCTGAGCTCACTGCCGCTGCCGCCAACTTGAAGAAGTACGGTGCCGACGAGATCGCCAAGGCCGAGGCACGTCACAATGCCCGTATCGCTGCTGTGAAGGCTTCCTTCGGAAAGACCAAGCAGGATGCTATCAACGCCTACAAGAAGTTCGCTGCTCAGATCGCTGAGTACCAGAAGAACGTGAAGAACTGGAACGCTGAGCAGAAGGCTGCTGCTCAGAAGAAGATCGCCGAGGCCAGAGAAGCTCTCGAACTCGCTGCCAAGAACTTGGAGCAGTACGGAGCCGAGTTTGCTGCCAAAGTGAAGGACAAGTTCCACCCACCACCTGCACCAGTCGAGCCAGCTGAGGTTTCTGCCTCTGCTTCGACCGCTGCTGCCTCTACCATTGAGGCTACTGCTCCAACTGCTTCCCAGGAGTCTGCTGTTGACGAGTATCAGACTGCCCAGGACAACGTCGCCGCTGCCCAAGAGAAGTCTGACGAAGTTGAGAGCGGCTTCTTAACTTGGGCATCTTCTGCTAAGGCAGAAGCCCAGAAGGAGCTGGAGGCCGCCAAGGTCCAGCTTGCCGAGAAGGAGTCGCAGCTCCAGCAGTACGGATCTGATGCCGTCAAGAAGGCCCAGGACCAGTACAACTCGCAAGTTGCTGCCGTTCAGAAGTCGTTCGGTAGCTCCAAGGCCGAGGCCAAGGAGACTTACAACAAGTATGCCGCCCAGGTCGAGGAGTACAAGAAGAAGGCCGAGTCTTACGGATCTCAGAAGAATGCTGACGCCCAGAAGGCCCTCTCCTCTGCCCAGGCCAACCTCGGTTTGGCTAAGGACAACTTGAAGAAGTACGGTAACGATGCTGTCTCCGAGGCTCAGAAGGAATACACCGAGTTGGGTGAATCTGCCAAGTCGTCTTACGCTGCTGCCGCTTCGAAGGTCCAGGACCAGTACGCTTCTGCTGCCTCTAAAGCACAGGACCAGTACGCTTCTGCCGCCTCTAAAGCCCAGGACCAGTACGATTCTGCCTCATCTGCTGTGGGATCTGCTGCCTCTGCTGCCAAGGACAACTATAACGCTGCCGCTGCCTCTGTCGGATCTGCTGCCTCGAGCGCTGCCTCGAGCGCATCATCTGCTGCCAAAGACGGCTACAACTCTGCAGCTTCCTCTGTTAGCTCTGCCGCTTCCAGCGCCTCGTCTGCCGTGCAGTCTCAGTACGACAGTCTCACCAAGGGTCTGAGAGAGTCTTATGCCAGCGCTGAGAAGGCTGCCAAGGATGCCTACTCAGCTGCCCAGGCCAAACTCGACGCTGCCAAGTCCAGCCTTTCGCAGTCTCAACAGGAGTTGAGCAAGTGGAATGCTGAGCAGAAGAAAGAGGCCAGCCAGAACTTGGCTGATGCCAAGGCTGACGTCAAGGATGCCGAGTCCAAGTTGTCTGCCTACGGTGCCAACGCCGTGAAGGACGCCCAGGACAAGTACAACGCTGACGTTGCCTCGTTCAAGGCTACCTTGGGTAAGACCAAGGAGTCTGCTGAGGAGTCTTACAAACAGGCTCTTGCTCAGCTCGACCTGACTAAGAAGAAGGTTGCCTCTTGGGGAGCCGACCAATCGGCCGCTGCTCAGAAGGAGCTCGTCAAGGCCCAACAGGAAGTTTCCATCGCAAAGGACAACGTCCAGCAATATGGATCAGACTCTGTGAAGGAGGCCCAGGATGCCTACCAGTCCGTTGCCCAGGCCATCCAGGATGGCATTCAAGCTGCCCAGGATGCCTGGAACAGCAAGACAGCAGCAGCCAAATCTGCTGCCAACCAGAAGATTGACGAACAACAGGCCGCTCTTAAGCAGGCCCACCAGTCCGTCATCGACTGGTCCAAGAACACCAAGCAGTCTGCCCAAGATAAATACAACTCTCTCTTTGGTGCCGACGGTGAACTGAGTGTGAAGAGTAAAGAGGCCGCACAGGAGGTGACCGACTACTACAATGGTCAGGTCTCTAAGGCCAAGAAGGATTATGACGATGCTACCACTGCCTTTGGCAAGTGGAAGGACGACAAATCTAAGAAGGTGAAGGACGACACAGAGTCTGCCTACCAGTACTGGGAGCAGAGAAAGGAGGCTGCCCAAAAGGCCGTGAACGACTTTGACTCTGGTGTCCGTTCCAAGGCTTCCGAAGTCATTGAGTCTGCCTCTAAGGAGGTTAAGGCACATTACGATGCCCAACAGGCTGCAGTTAACGAGAAGGCAAAGACTCAGAAGGCAAAGATCAATCAGCAAAGTGAAGAAGCCCAAGGCATTCTTGCCAAAGTGGGCGCTTGGTTCACTGGTAGCGAAGGCTCCAGCTCTGGCGATGCTGGAACCACCACCACTACCTCTGGATCAGCACCAACCACCAACTAATTGATGCCTGTTCCATATAAGCGGACGGCTTGACATCGACGGAAGTCAAGTCCACCACTAATGTAAATGTATTTTGAGTTTTGAATATTGATTAAATTACGAAAGTAAAAAGACGTTGGCTCCTTCATTCATGGCCTGCAGGAGGCGGTTCTCCAGCACCTCTTTGGAAGAGTAGTCTGGCAACTTGAGGTAGTTTGCACAAGTCATCACACTTGGGAGGTAGTCATCTGGCACGAGGTCATCCTCAGCCTGCTTTTTCACAACGGTAAAGTCCGGTTTCAGTGCTTTGAATCCTCCTATAGGTAAACGAGGCGAACCCGTCAGGAACTGCAGGAACTTGCGTTGGTCATCGGTATCGAACTCACTCATAATTGTCAAGAGGTTCTGCACATTGACAGACTCAAGAGTGTAGCCATGGTCAGCATGGACCACACGGAGCAAAGTATTAAGCGACCAGTCCTCTTTACGGTCTCCAAAGAGACGCACCAGCTCGTCTGGAGAGAAGATTTCTAACGACGTGTATGGGAACACCGTGCTGAAACCCGTAGCAAACGATTTGATCTGGTCTTCGACACCTTTGCCGACACTGAATTCACAAACCAACCGAATGTATTGCTCCAGGTTGTCGTTGGTCACGGCCACCATCTCACCCCCAGGAACCATTTCAATATCGTATCCTGGGACGACAAATGTTAAGCCAAGGTCTTCCACATTGTCACAGTCCCGAAGTTGTTGAAGCGAACGGAACAGTGTCGGGTCGACTTTTGCCAAACGGGACAGTTGTAAAGCCGGATCGTTCGAATGGTTACGACTGGATATCTCAAACATGACAGAGTTGAAGTTGAAATCGACAATCCTTGAATCAAGCAGCGAGCGTGCAACAAACTTTCCTAGCACCGAAAACATGTGTAACTGCTTTTCCTGGGCACCAGGCATTGGGAATAAACCGTTCGGTGCATCAACATACTCTTGATTATCCGGGTCCGGGTCACTTCCTCTCCACATTTGTAGATCCTGACGGCAAAACTCTTTCGAGACATTTGCATAGAATTCTAGAGTAGGTCCCAGACCTGTACCAGCCTCGTCAAAGTATTCGATCTCCAAGAGGCCAGGTACACTTGCATAGCCATCCATGACTTTGATTGCCCCTTGCAAGAGTTTCTTCCGCGATAGACGCAACTTGTGGCGAACGGGCCGGCCCAGCTCAATGCTGGAGAAATCCCTCTGGCCGCCGTCCCTATCATGCTGCTCCTCTGTACGAGCGCGCGACTGCCACAACTCAATCAACCGTGAGTAACCAAACGATGTCGACTGTAGGAAGAAGACTCTCGTGTCAAGAGGGAATAGGAATGGGAACTGGCGTGTAACGGCGACGCTCCAATCGGGTAGCGTACCACTAGCCACGATGAGCGGCTCTTCGAGCTGTCTATTAAGTTTGGCCGTCATCCTGTAATTCAAGAAGAGAACATCCGATGCACCAGATTGAGGCGTTTCCACGTTGAGGTGGTGAATATACTTCAAAAGCTGGAGGATGTCTAATGTCGTCTTATCTTCCAACGCGGCGACGCTTCCAACGAGAGGTTCGTAAGGGTATAATTCATCGTCCACCTGTGGCAACTTTCCAGGGACTTTGCGATACTTGACAACATGCGGTTCACCCATAAATACGTGTCTCTGTGGTATAACCTGCTGAGGTGTCTCTTGCATGGACCTGTAAATTGCACCGTAGATGGTCGTGCCATGCGGGATGTCTTCACCATCGATACTAAATTCAACATAGAATTCTGCCGGATCCTCGTTCGGCTGGGTCTGTGTGTTTGCAAACGCTTTAAATAGCGTGGAGAGCCTATCCTGTCGGGCATGGATGAACGAATCGATCGATTTGAACGTAGCCACCGCATGCACCATCAGTAATAACTGTCTCTCATCCTGTTCAGATGATAGCCTAATTCTGATCTGTTTGGCCATCGATGAAGCCCGAGACTCTGCATTCGATGCCTCTGTGGCAACCAATTCAAACGACTCTGTTCTTTCAAGGGCTTCTTCGAGCATCTTGACGAGTGTAGCCAGAGGCAAGTCCTCGCCGGACCCGAACGGACTATTCACAGAGCAGAAGGTATCCTTGAATGCCTGACAGCAAAGTGAGTTCGAACTCTGAGTCCTAAACACATTGAGTAACACACCAACGATGCCAGAAGAATTGAGCTCAAAACTACTCGAAGACCGGATTGCACGGACAAACTTGGCCCACACACTCATCCAATCATACTTGACCTCCTCAGAGTTCTGTAAAAGAACTTTGAGTTCGTCCAAGGAGCGAAGATGTTGAGAGCGCGGAGTCATCGAGGAGGCAACAAGTGCTTGGTAGTCGTCACAAACTTTGCAGCATAGGTCACATAATGACGAGAGAGCCGTCTCAGCTGGGATGAGGACTGCACCATCGTACGTTGAAGCTCTGCAAAGACGCGGCAAGTACTCCTCATCATCTTGGTCGTCATCGTTACCAGTATCCGTCATCTGGGAACTAACCATGGAGCTGGAAATCGTGACACGGTCATCCTCTTCCAATCGGGAACGAAGGTTCTCAGTATGTGAGAGAAGGCCTTCTCTTTCGAAATCGGCGAGGAACAACTCTGGAGCTCTTGAGATCAGCAAGTGTACAATGGATAAACCACCGTACGCAAGCAGCGAAGATCTAACAAGATCTAACCCACCTCTGGTATCTCTATCAAGCGTGCGCCGCGTCTGAGTGACAATCGATGACATCACAGATGCAATGTTGGAGCCAAAGACAGTCTCAGATAGAGCAGCTTTATCAAAGGCCCCCACTAGACGGAGAATACAGACAAGTACAAGCCGTCTGATTTTATAGTCAACAGTGGAAGAGTAGATGCTCAAGAGGATTGGGAAGACGTGGGATGCGAAAAGTGCGAAATCCTCAGATTCTTGATATGCCTGGAGCCTGTCAGCAAGTTCATATTGAGCAGAGCCTCTAAAGAAGCCCAGGTCGGGGCCATCCCGCTCGAGCACTGGCGCAATAGCGACAACGAGTTTCAAAATAGCCATGAGTAGCTCTTTTGGAGTGGCCATGAGAGCATCGGTGCTGACAGTAGCGGTCTCATCAGGCTCGATAGGTTTGGTTATGTCGGTCTTCTCGTATTTCAAGAGTGAGGATTTGATCGTAGTACCGATATGGCAGTCTCGGATGAGACAAAGTGCGAGGTCTGTGGAGGCCGTTGAAAGTGTTGCGAGCGAGTTGAGCAGTTTCACGCATGAACCGAAGCTGACGACACCCGAGTGTTGTCCCTTACCCAGGCACGTTGGAATCATACCGACCAAGCTCTTGAGCAAGTCTAGCTTGAGAAGATGCTCGAGTTGCTCCGGATGATGACTCGAGCTCGAGATGAACCGGCACACGATCAACCAGGCACTCTCGACGCAGCTTGGATCGGTATACGTGGTGGCGACGCGTTCTATGGTTGGAAGAACTGATTTCACATCTTCCAACTTGTCATCAGGTATATCCTCGCAGGCGTTGGCAACCAGGCCCAGTGCCTTACGCTGAGCGTGGATTGTGAAAAAGTCGAGGTAACTTAGGTACGTCTGCAAGGTACCACGAACTAAAACCTCATGGCCGGACTCACGTGAGATCATCTCGAGGGTTTGAAGAGCCTGTTCTGCCAGGTCGATGTATGAGATGTCGGCCAATTTGTCTTGCAATGCCTCGACGACACCGCAACCGACCATGACATGAACAGAATCTGGATTAATCTCCAACAGATTGTAAAGGCACCGGCAAGCGACCAATTGAACCTCCAAGTGGTCAGCATACATTGGATCATGCAGAATGGAGATGAGTTGTTTGGCAAGCGAATAAGTGGGCACCCCCCGCTCGGCAACGAGCCCGTTCATCATGAGAAGACGTTCACTGAGCTGGTTGAGAATCTCCAAGACGAGGAACGGATCCTCCTTGCGCTGCCTCTCAAGATTGTCCACCAATCCCTGGATCTCTCCACCGGCCCCGAGTAACTCTCCCAGGCCCGTACCAGGGAAAAGCCGCCCCAATGCGCTGCGCAGACCTTGGTCTGTATCACCGCGCTGGCCAAATGCATGTAGAGTGCGCATTATATCGTCCGCTTCGGCGTTCTCGGCGGATTCCTCACTCTCTTCATAGTCATCGTCGACATCGTCGTCTTCACGAACTTGCGACTCGATTTCCTCGTCTTGGTCTTGGTCTTCTTCTTCGTCAGAATCCTCTTGGATGGCATCGTCTTGATCGTCATCTCGAGCTGCACTATTTGCAAAGCTATCGGAGTTTCCACAGCGATACTCATCGTACTCAGAATCCTTTGTAGAATCCTCCCGATCTTTCACGGTCTCTGAAAACCGCCTGTAGTTCCTTGTGAGCCGTTGCAAGGCGCCCTCTTCATCGCTCAAGTCGACATCTCTATCAGAACCAACCTCGGCATCGGAGTCTGCAGTACGATGACTGCGACGTGACTCACGTTTGCCATGCTTCATTTTAGCAACGCTAGGTAGTGAAATGAACGAGAGATAAATGTGAAAGAAGATTGATCAGTCGATACAAGTGAATATCAGTAGATTGAGGAGGCGACTTGAACTTTTTTGAAGGCGTCGATTACGCGGGGGGGGGGGGGGGAAGGAGCCAAGTAATAAGGGCAGATAAAGGTCAACTAAAGGGATAAAGGAGGACAGTTGGAGAGTTGAAAAGGGGTCGATTCGATCTTGTCTTCGGTCCTTATCTACATGATGGCAATCTTGTACTCTTGAGGCGGTCCCTTTTTATCGTTTGTGCCACCCTTCAAACGCACCCATACGGTACCATACTAAATTGACGAGCCCGCCGCATCTCTCTCTGTAAGAGAATTTTTTCCAAATTTTTATCCCTTAGACGATAGAGATGCCTCGTTCTAAAAGAGCCAGATTGGTGACGTTGGCCCAGACAGACAAGAAGGGCCGTGAGAATAAGGAGAGAATCTTCGATGAGGTGCGTAAAGCACTGGACAAATACCGCTACGTGTGGGCGCTCCGCATGGACGACGTCCGGACTCCCGTTCTTCAAGAGATCCGTAAGGATTGGAAGGGATCCAAGCTAATCATGGGAAAGAAGAAGGTTTTGCAGAAGGCGCTGGGCCAGACTCCAGAAGAAGAGTACAAGGACAACTTGAGCAAGCTGTCTGCTATAAATGAGGGCTTGATAGCCTACCTTTTCACGGACGAGCCACCAGAATCGGTCAAACCATACTTCGAAACTTACTACAAGAACGACTTTGCTAGAGCCAAGACTAGATCGCCTATAACCTTCGAGGTTCCCGAGGGAATCGTCTATTCTAGAGGAGGACAGATCGACCTCGAGGATGACGTGCCTATGCAGCATACGATGGAGCCAACTCTCCGTAACAAGTTCAAGATGCCTACGAAGATCGTCCATGGAAAGATCACTCTGACCCAGCCGTTCAAGGTGGCCGAGGAAGGCGAGGTTCTTTCGATCACCCAGGCCCTCATAATGAAGACGTTTGGTGTGGCTGCTGCCAAGTTCACCGTCACCATGGTCGGATTCCATGACGGTGAGTCCGGTGAGGTTGTTATCATGTAAAGGGTGTACGTAATATTCTACTTGAACTTTTTTAGATCACTTCACGATGAGTTATCGTAACGTGTTTGAGCCGCCTGGCGCCGCTGGAAGACGTACTGGGTTCCATTTGACACGCACCCCTAAGAAGGATGCCAATGGCCTGGAGGATCTCGAGGATTTCTTCCTGAGTGATGACGAATTTCACACGCCAACGCGTCCTCAACCAGACAAGCACGACCAGAAGGAGATTCAGGCTATACCAGCACGGCCGTTGGACACACACGTTCCAGAGGAGAGACAGCTGGACAGAAATGTCCCTCAAGCGTTCTCAAGTGATGGAGATGATGATAGCGATGATCAAGTGGAGAGGAAGGCCTCTCCGTTCTCGCCAAAGCGTCAGAAGAGGCACACGAGTTTGACCAAGAGCATCGCACTACATAGCAAGGGCAGAAAGAGGAAGCTGAGTTTCAGTGAGGTGGTGAAGAGGGAAAGGAAGGTGCCTGCGGAGCCCAAGCAGGACGACACCAAGAATGGATTGAATCGTATCAAGATCGATTCAAAGCCGGTTGATCCAACGCCTATCGATCCGAAGCCAATCGCCTCTAGGAAACGGGGAAGACCTCCTAAATCTCTCACCCAATCAATCAATCCAGAGACTCCGGTGCGCAAATCGAGTCGGCATCGTGTTAAACCGGTCGATTGGTGGAGAAGTGAAAAGGTTCTCTATAAGACACGCAAGGAGAATGGAGCGTATGTGATGGAAGTGGAGGATGTGCTACATAGACCGATGCCAGCTACTCGCAAAAGCAAGAGCCCTGCTTATGTGGCCAAGAAGAGTCCGATCAGGAGCGAATCTGATAGTTCGAGCGTTGAACCATCGCCTGCTCCAACGCCAAAATCGTCAAGGAGAGCTCGCAGGTTGAAGAAATCGCCTGCCAAAAGTCCCAAGAGGACTGCTCCCCATGAGCCTGAAGCGGAAGAGCCCCAGGATAACATAGAAGGCACGGAGTGGATGGCAAAAGGCGGACTACGTGTTCCGGTGTTCGAAGGACCAGGATCGGAGACTCAATCGGATAGAACCGTTGCTTGGGCTCCGTCAGATTCAAGACAAGTTGAAGTGATCCGCAACGAGGAAGAATACTTTAAGATTCGAACACTGTTTGACGAGGACGCAGAATTCAGTGGCGGTGGAATCATCGAGTTGCCGGTCAACTCGCGCAAAGCGGTCAAGTCGAACGACGACACTTACTTCATCTTCTACGTGATCCAGGGCACTTTGGAGGTGTTTCTATCGCACAACGTGTTCACGGTGACCAAAGGATGCTCGTTCGAAATCCCTATGGGCAACTTCTACCAGTTTGAAAACACGGGTAACGTGGCAGCCAAGCTGTTCTTCGTCCAGTCCAAGTACGTAGTCATCACCGGTAATTAACTGTATATTATAAATCATACACTAAGAATCGTGGCTCTCTTCGAGCTTCTGGCGCCGAGACATGCGCACCAGAGGTGCCAACGACGAGTTATCGTCAGCCTTAAGAATGAATGGAGACCGCAACAGCGACGCAGCGTCCGCACGTTTTTCGGCATCCACTTCGAGACAGCTATCCAGGAACTCTCTCAACTCTGGAGAGATCGTCTCCTCGTCTTTCAACTTCGGCTTACCGTTGGTCGTGATCAAGAACAGAGCACGGAGTGGAGTCTCATTTAAGTAAGGCGGCTCACCTTCGATCATCTCGATTGTCATAATTCCAAGCGACCAAATATCAACTTTGGGTCCATACTCTTTCTTGGTGACCACCTCTGGTGCCATCCAGTAAGGCGTACCCACCATGGTGTTTCTCTTGGCAGAGTAATCCTTGATCTGTGCACAGAATCCGAAATCGGTCAATTTGATAGCACCTTCCAATGAGAGCAGAATGTTGTCAGACTTGATATCTCTGTGGATGATACCTTTGGAGTGCAAGAATTTCAGTCCTTCCAAGGTTTCTTTACAAACACAAGCCATCTGACCGTCGGACATGATGCTATGCATCACGATATCGGTCAATGATCCACCTTCCATGTACTCCATGACAACCCACAGGTCTTTCTTGAGAAGATACGCCTCGATGAAGTTGACAATGTTTGGGTGCCGTGAGCCTTTCATGACGAGAATCTCATTGATGATCAGCTCTTTCTTCGGCTGCTTCTCCAGCTCCATCTGTTTAATGGCCACAATGTCGCCGGTGTTCATGTCGTGTGCAGTGTAGACACCACCAGATGCACCTTGGCCAATCTTCACCTCATCTTTATAGATGAGATGTGGATCGTCTGCAGAACAGATCTCTTGCAACTTCTTCATGCACTTACGGTCTTTGGCCCGGCGCACTTTACGACGACGTTCCTGCTCGGAAGGTGTCAGCTGTCTCTTACCGGAAGATTTCGGCGTACCCTTAGGGATTGGTGGCACTTTCTGGCCGGCCTTGGAAGGTGTCAACGAAACGGATTTCTGGAGGGCAGGACTTGGACTCTTCTGCTTGGCAGATTCAGGAGGAGTAGACACCTCAGGAGCAGGCGAAGGTGTTGCTGGCTCGGACAACTCTGTTGAAGCTTGATTCAGCGTGGAAGTTTCTCCCTTGGAAGATTGCTTGGAAATATGCTGTGGGGTCTGCTGGACTAGTGGCGAGGTCTGCTGGTGCTGTTGTTCGAACTGCTGCATCAATGCCACTTTACTCATCTGTGGAGACGAGATCTGTTGTGGTCCTGCAGGATTGGACACACCTTCCGTAAGGTGAACGATCTTCGGACGGTTATCAGTGCGCGGTTTCTGGAACCGGCGGGAGATACTGCCCAAGATAGACGACTCGAAGTGAGAGCCAGACGAAGGTGAGCCCGTGGTAGCAAATGGTGACATCTTCTGTTTAGGAGAAGCACCGACAGGAGCCGGCGGAGCATGGCGTCTAGGAATGAACTCCTGGTCGGTCTCATCGAACACTTCTTTCTGGGGAATAGTCGGTGTGAAACTCTCCTTGGTTTCGTCCTCTTCGTCGTTATCGGTGCCTGTACTCTCGTCGGACACATGGTGGCCCATCATGTACTTTGGTTGCTCATTGGCATTGTAATTCTTCGAGTAGAAGTCGATCACTTGGTTGGTAACGAGTGGGTTCTGGCGTTGCTCTTCGACGGAAATACCTTGGGCGCTTAGAACACGGGCCCACTCCTCAGGCAGGTCTTTGAACGTCTGAGTCTCGTGGTCGTAGGTGACATGGGTCTTCAAGACGACCTCGATCGGTGCAGAGATCGACCTTCTCTCAGTGGCAGGAGATGTGTTCAGAGAGAAGAAGCTGGTGATCTTACCGAACGGCTTCTTCTTGCGTCGTGTAGAGGCAGACCTGGTGTCCGTAGGAATGGAAGAGTTTAACTTCTTGATCGACTTGTGTTGTGAAACTGGCGTCACCCGCCTTATATCGGGCGAAGCAGAACCGTCCATAGTAGCGAGAGTCTGGTTGGCGGGCGTACTTGGACCCGAGTAAGTGTAGTCTGGGTTGCTGGTCGAGCTCTGGTTCGAGAAACTAGTATCAGGCGGAGCTGGAGCGGGTCGTTTTGGTTCCAAACTAGGCGTCTGACGCGACGATTGAGCTGAAGTGGTTTCGTAATCGTCTATAATGGCAGCGACACCTCCGTCAGAGGAAGTATCAGATGCACGCGGGGTCATAGAGATCGACCGCGAGCCAGCGCGGCCATCTTCGTTCACATGTGTGTCAGAAACTTGCTTGGCCAGCAAGTCGACGGTTTCAGGAGACTCGGGCTCGTTCTCAACGTAGGTATCGGTCTTCTCGTACACTTTAGGCCCACTGACACGATCGACTCGTGGAGTGCTATAGTCAGCGGTAGGTGTAGCATTGGCGTCATATTGTTGCTTCTGTCCCACAGGCGTCTTCACAGAAGTCGGCGTCGCTAGAGCCTGTGGAGTCTCGAAAGTAGGAGGATTGCTGGACTTGGGAGTCGTCTTGGCAAGCTTCGGGGGGAATTCGTCCTGTGTCAAAGGAGACGTGTATGCTTTAGTTTCTTGGGGCTCGGCGGTACCAAACGACAGCTCGCGCGCGCGTAAGTTCGTCTTTCCTTCGTAGTGACCCTGTTGAGAGTACCGTGCGTCCACTGGGCCGGAACCTGTCCGACGATGAGAAAGTGTCGAGGGTGAAAAGTCCAAATTTGGATCCTGTCCTGTACTGAATTCCGGTATACTTCGCTTGTGCGAGTGTGATAGGATGCTTGACACCTTGCGAAGGGTCTCATCGTGTTGTTTATCGGACTGTAGACGCATTGGATCGAGCGTTTGGAAAGACTGTGAAGAAGTGGCCTGCTGTTCGGTCTGCTGTTCGGCCTTCTGGTTGCCATTGAAGTCATCAGGTCTTGTTTCAGTTAGTGCATTCACGTCCAAAGTGGCAGCATCGCGCGATAAACTGGTGTCACTGAGGTTTGCGTGGGCCATAGAGGTGGAGCCCTTGGTTGGCGCGTCGTTTTCTTGCGAGGACTCGTACTGGCCGGGTGTGGCGACGGCCGAAGTGGCCTGCCAGTCGTGATTGCCACCGGAGTCTTCATTTTGCTGATGACTGGACGACATGGGGGTAATTCGATGAGTGAGTGTGTTTGGGTATTGGATAGAATTAACGTGGATTCAAGTCGCAGCACCGCGTGAAACAAGTCCAAAAAATCAATATTTCTTAGTAGTCGAGTGTGAAGAGACTGGCAAGCAATGGGGGGTGGTGCTTTTAATGGGGGTTCTGAGCGGGTTTCGAATGTCAGATTGACCGCGTTTGCAACGAAGGAAGAATGAGGACACAATTAGTGGCACCGATGTTGTTTTATATTGTCTACAATTAGCAGAACTGCCGCAGTACAGGTGCCGCCTCTTGCATTGTGTTACGCGCGCCCCGGAAAATTGGCCCGTATTTTTACTGGGCACTCGCTAAAAGTGGTTGAGAGCAGAATTTGGTGGCAGGATTGGCATTGTAAACGTTTTGATTAATATATCAGGCTTCTTCCTGGCCTTCAAAGACAGGCAGGTCGGCAACACCTTCGTCCCAAGAAACACCTTCGTATGTAATGGCCTTGATGGCGGCAATAACCTTCTCAACAGCACCTCTGACCTGCTTCGTAGAGTCTCTCTCTCTGAGAGTAACCGAGTTGTCCTTGAGCGAGTCGAAATCGATGGTGAGTCCAAACGGAGTACCAAGCTCGTCGTTTCTGGCGTATCTCTTACCGATGGAGGCAGAGGTATCGTCAACCTTGAATGGGATCTGGGCCTTTCTGAGCTGTTTCTCAACGTCCAAGAGAACCGCTTGCAACTGGGCATTGTTAGACAACGGCACCAAGAGAACCTTAGTTGGGGCCACGATAGGTGGGAAGGACAGCACGGCACGGGCAGTGTCCTCTGGACGGGTCCAAAACGAGTGCTCGTACAGGCAGTAGATGATACGGCCGATACCGAAGGAAGGCTCGATCACACTTGGAATGTACTCTCTGATGTGGACGGTCTTCTTGGTCTTCTCGATCTTGACGAGTTCCGTAGGGATCTCCACATCTGGGTTGGCAAGACCTTCGATAGTGGCGGTGATCTTACCCTTGGAGCTGAGCTCTTCTTTCAATTCCTCGAGCTCGTCCTGCGATCTGCTTGTCAACCACTGCTGGACTTTCTGGCCGTCTTTACGGAAGAGAGGACCAAACTTCTTCTTGTCGACGATACACTCGTATTGTTCGACGATCTCTGGCTCGTCCAGCTTCTGGCGAACACACAGGTTCTCGTTGGTGCGACGACTGTGCACAGTCAAGTCGTAGGCAGACCGGTCGGCGCAACCGACACACTCGATCCAACCGTAGGTGGTTTGCAACTCACCGTCCCAGCAGTCCTGAGCATAGTGGGCCATCTCGTTGGCCATGTGTTGGCGGAACCGGATCCGCTTAGGGTCGATACCGATCTTGACCAGGAACAGGTAGATCCGGCCGATGAAGTAGCCAAGAGTCTGGTTGTCGATGATCTTCTTCTCCACAGCCTCGCCGATCGTGATACGCAATGGCTCGGTCTGTCCCTTCTCCTGGATCTCTCTAGGCAAGAAAGGCAACTCCAAGTCGGCCACCGTCGAGAACCGTGGGTGCGACTTGTCCTTAGGGTCAACGTAGTGCTCAATCTCTGCCATGAGGAACTCACGGACACGCAATAGTCCCGACCGTGGCGAGATCTCGTTACGGAACGACTTACCAATGGCGGCCGAGGCGAACGGCATCTTCTCTCCGTTGAAGTCAAGCAACTTCTCAAAGTTTAAGAACTGTCCCTGGGCCGTCTCCGGTCTCAGGTAGCCCTTGAGAGAGCCAGAAGGTCCAATCTGTGTACCGAACATCAAATTGAATTCTTTAGGAGGACTGAGCTTCTCTCCGGAAACCGGGTTGCCAATGTTGTACTTCTCCATCAACTCGCCCAGTTGCTCGCCCGAATAGCCGTCGATCTTGGCCAAAACAGCCTCGTACTCTTGCACGACAGAATCGTCGAGCTTCTCGGCTTTGATCTCCTTGACTTTCTTCTTGCGGTTCTTCTTCTTGTCGTCGACCTTCTTGGGCTTGAGCTCGTCACCTCTGGCAGTCTTGTCTCCAGTGAGACGGGCCTCCAACACCTCCTCGACGAGATGGTCGGCTCTGAAGATCTCTCCCGACTTTGGGTCGACACACATCCAGTCGGCAAACTTGTCGACGTGTCCCGACGTCTTCAACACATCGTAAGGGGTCAACATGGTAGTGTCAACTTCCAACATGTCCTCCTCGAGCACGAAATGCTTACGCCAGGTGTCCACGATGTTTGCCTGGACGGCACAGCCTGGTGGACCATAGTCATAGAGGCCGGACACTCCACCGTAGATGTCAAACGATGGGGCGTAGAAAAACCGTCTCTTTAAAACCGATTCCAGTTGTTCTCTGGAGATCTTCGATGTCATCTTGTTCTTTTGCACTTGTAGACCTTGTATATTCCTTTTGATGCTAACCTTCCCGTAGTGTCTGACTGCACTCCAAAGTCTCATATACTAAAAATTTTTCAGACGCCCATACGATGGGGGGGAAGGGGCCTATTTTATATATCTCGACTCATCACATCCACGTGGAAGTCTTGCGCTGCTCTGAGTCCGTCTTCTAACGTCATGCCCGCCATAAGCCCTGTTTCCGGGTCAATAGGGCAATATTCCACCGATTGCAATACAAATCCTTGCCTTTCGTAGTATTCTCTCAACTCGTGCTCGCTTATAACATCAATCCAAAGCCGATCACAATCCAACTTTTCCTTGCAGAATTCCACCATATGACTCATCAGCTGCGAACCAACGCCACGGTAGAAAGACGTAAATGCCGTTATCTCTCTGTCCTTGCCGTGCTTTTCGTCATAGATCCGGCATGCTATAGTGCCTAAAACCCTCGAGGACAGCTCTGGATCAAGGATTTGGCTGAGATCCGTCGATTGTGTCATATTTGTGAGGTCCACAGTAGGGTAAGACCGTTGTAACTTCTCTGTCACCATCTTGGCATTGTCCTCTGGATCTACCTTGACTAGTCTGCCCGTTGTAGGGGCTACACAGATCATTAGATAGATATCAGTAGGGTCCTTGACTCCAAAATCGTCTATTAGCGAGTACTTGACCCGCGGTGTCTTAATCACGTTGTACTTGAACCTGGGCTTGTCATACCCACGGTTAATGATTTCGATCAGTTGCTTCTCAATTGGTTGTGCCTGTTCGAAAGTCACCACATACAGTGTCGGTTGACTCATACAGACAGATGCATCCAATTCCTATCTAAAGATGCGACATATAAGTATAGCGGCACCCCTACACCAGAGCACCGATTTCTTCAAGCCAATCAAAATGTCGTCAACTCAAAAAAATCTTCCTTCTTCATACCACCGCCATGTCGCTCACAACGGTCAAGAAACACGCGGATTTCGTGTTGAAGACGCCTATTTTGCGTCAGATCATGTTGCCAATCTCGAAGGCTTACGTCAAGTTCTCCGGTTACCGCAACATGGGCCTTAGACAGGACGATCTTCTGATGGAGGAGACTCCAACTGCCCAGACCGCCCTAAACAGACTGTCCAGTGAGGAAAGCTACGCCAGATCGTACAGAATCATCACAGCTCACCAGTTGTCGCTTACACAGAGCGTCCTCTCGAATGAGAAGGCTGTCCAGCCTGAGGAGGACATCCCATACTTGTGGCCATTGATCCTGGAGGCCGAGGCCGCAGCCAAGGAGAAGGACGACCTGGACAACATTGTGATCAAGAAGCATTGATCGAGCCTGGCGCTACTCGGTAGTGGCACCTATTTATTCTATAGTAACTTTATGACTTAAAAGCACTAGTAACTGTACTCGTTGTAGATGACCTTCTCCTCTTCCTCATCCTGCGCGAACCCACAGCCTTCCAGGATGTTCATGAATCCAATGTCGGTCATCTTCTTACGAACCTCTTCGTTCTTGGCACTGAACAGCCCCATGTAGCCGAGAGAATTCTGCCACACCGTCTCGAAATGGGCATGGCGGCGAGGAACAATCATCATCCAATCGTCCATCATCATGAAGTTGTAAGAGAACTTCTCCCTACCGATGCCTTCCTCCACGAAGGTGTTCATACACCGTCTCACCAGGTAGATGTACAGCATCATAAGCAGCATCTCCTGCTCCTCCTCGTTTTTGTACCCTTCCTCCTTTAATTTCAAGATGAAATGCTTGAAAGTGGCCTTCTTATTGAACAGCGGGTGCTTCTTCAGGTTCACCTCCCTAGGCAGGAAGAAGTCCGACGTTGCCACCAGTTGGCTCTGGTAGACAGGCATGTGTGCAGGCAGTTTCAAGAACTGCATATGCTTGTGGAATTGCGAATATCCCGACTCCGGGCCACTGTTGAAGAACGCAAAGAACCGACTACCCGTCTTCTTCAACTCCGGAGAACTGTTCAGGTTATGTAGGATGACATCGATCAACTGGATCTCTGCCGGCTTCAACAGACTATCCTGGGGCACAAACTCCTTCGTCACAAGCAAGAAATGGTCCTCGCTGTTCGGGAACTTGTTCAAGATCAGCCTGTAATCACCCAAAACATTGTCTGCAATGAGCAATTCTGGCTCTGGTTTCACAAACGGATCTTTCTTTCTCGTTTCAGCCACCTTGTCCGACGTCTGCTCCTCATTAGAACCAGGCTCTGTCGGCCTGTTCTGAGGTCTTTGTGCCAATCCATCCACAATACTGACAACCCACGTCATTCCCGCCTCCTTATCGTCTATCGTCTCCGAATTGTCATTGGGGCTGTAAACTAAGTCATGGTTCGCGTATGCCTTCTCAAACGTGCCATGGACCAGGCCGTAGATGTCGAGATCCTTAATGGCATCGAGACTGTCAAAACTCATGGGGATAAATTTCTAGTTGGTGATAAAGTTATTATATAGCAGTCAGACAGGATTTTCCTCGTTCGTGTAAGTAAATCCGCGGAACATCTCTTGCATGGAAGGTGACAGCACAGAGTTGACTGGGGTCAACTTGGCAGCCTGCGATGTGAACTCTTCGTCGAAGCACGATGGGTCCCTCGGGTCGTGGATCTCTGGAACGAACGGCGGCTCGACATGGCCCGTCAGCACACCTTCAAAGTCAAAGCTGGCAAAGTATGGATGTTTCATGATAGATTCAGCATCTTCAGGACCAGCACCCAACCGTTGTGAAGGGTCTCTCGTCAGCAACCGTTGTAAGATATCCACGGCATCCTTGCCCATGTTGATAGGGTAGAGCGGCTCGTCCGTAAGGATGGCATTGAACACTTCGTCTTCGTCCTCACCACGGAATGGCGATTTAGTAAGAAGCATCTGGTACAGCAACACTCCAAAGGCCCACCAGTCCACCTCCTTGCCATATCCTTGCTCTTTCAAGATCTCTGGTGCCATCAATTCGGGCGTTCCGCAGAACGTCGACGTCTTCACGCCGTCCCACATGTTCTCCTTACACAGACCGTAGTCGGCAAGCTTGATGTGTCCGTCTGAAGTTAACAGAATGTTGTCCAGCTTCAAGTCACGGTAGATGACGCCGTTCTGGTGCAAGAACTTCAATGCAAGTAACACCTCTGCCGCATAGAACTGTGCGCGCTTCTGAGAGAATCTCTTCTGTTGGACGTGCCACATCAGGTCTCCGCCGGCAATGTATTCCATGACGAAGTAGATCCGGTTCTCGGTCTGGAAGCATTGGTGCAGGTTCAACAAGAATGGATGCTGGCCCCTGTTGGCAATTAAAAAGACACGCTTCTCGGATTTGGTACTCTCCACTTCATCGTTCTGGATAATGAAATCCTTCTTGAGAACTTTGATGGCACACAGCTGTTTGGTGTGCACCGACTCTGCCAGCATCACCTTACCGAAGTTACCCTTACCAAGCACCGCAAGGAACCGGAAGTCATCCAGTCCATGACGATGCTTGTGCCGGTGCTTGTGACGATGCTTATGAGCGGCGGCTGCCACCACTGCAGTATCGACGACGACTTCTGCCACTGCAGACTGCTCTGACATCACTGAGGTCTCTCCCTCTGGTTCGGCATGAGACTCGAACTGTTCCTCGGTGACCTCGATCGTTACTGGAATTTCTTCCAACTTGTCGTTCTCAGTAGCAGTCACCCTCTGTGTGATGGCCACAGGTGGGTACTCCTCAGAACGTGCTGCCTCCAGTGGTAGCTTCGGCAGCGGCATGTTCTTATGAACCGGTTGTGGTTTGGATGGCAACCTTGGCTTGATCTGTTGTTGTTGCTGCTGCTGCTGTTGTTGCTTTGGCCATGTAGGCTGCGTAGTACTGACTTTGCGTGCATCGTTGATCGCCTTCCGCTCTTGGGCGAGCTTGATGGCGTCCAGGATCTGGCTTGCCTTCTCGAGCGACATACCACAGAAGTCTGGCACCAAGTGGGCACATTGAGCGTGGCACATTATACCACACTCAGTACACTTGCGCACATTCTTTCTTCCCCACGGCAAGATGTATCCACAGTGGCAGCACCATTTGGTGCCTCTGTTAGAAGCTTGCACAAAGCGGTGAGGAATGCGATGGTTCAATGTAGTCTCGTCGTTATCCTCGGCGGCAGACGTCGAAATGCACTTAGTGATCACGTTCTTGTAGCATTTCTTGTGGCACAGGAACCGGCAGTCCTCGCATTGGTATCCGGTGTACCGTAAGAAGTCGCCGCACACTGCGCACGACATGATGTTGTAGAACTGCTTCTGTACAAACTTATGGCCATGGTACTCGACAACCTCTTCCTTGCGCTGGCGGATGGCACCGTGTCTTCCAAGTCCACCGTTCAGTGCATGCGAATGCGAATCCTTCTCAGTCTTGGTAAAGCCCAGAGTGACCAAGATCTGGCCAGCGGGTTCCATCTCGAACCAGCAACTGGACGTTGGGTTGTCCTCGGTGAGAGTATCAGAGTCTGCTGAAAATGTGGCATCCAGCTGTTTGGATCCACCATAAGTAGCTGACGGTGTTGGGCCCGATGGACCGTCACCTTCCAACCACTCGGGCTTGCGCTGACTGACTTTCTTCCGACGAATCTCCTCAGAAATGTCGGACAGTGTCAACCAGCACAGCGCCACAGGCACTTCGATTCCGTCTCCACGCTTGTCGTAGACTGTCAGTGCAAGCTCGTTGGCGTGCGAAACCTCGATGTCAAAATGTTCATTCCAACGGTCCTTGCGAGAAGGTTTCGTCGTGGCCTTGGTAGTGTCATCGATCTTGATGACCACGACAGACTCGGGGTTCCGTTGCAGCAACGGCGATTGGATATGGTCGACGTTGTGGACGGCCGTAATAGTCACGCTCAGTATACCTGTGAGTGAGTTCTTGTGGAAAGTGTTGATGACTGCATTCTCACGTGCAACCTGATCCACGTCCACATAGAGCGACTGGTACAGTTTCAACGCTTTGCGCATCAGTTGCAACCTCATGTCAGCATCGTTCCGCTCCTCTTTGGCCATGGCCAGGCTGCGCTTGTCCCCGTCCGCCTCATACAAGCTCGTAATCTTGTCGTTGGCCTCACGGTACTGTTGCTCCACCTGGATCTTGAATTCCAACAGTTGCAACATGTACTGGATACGGTGACCCAACGAAGGGCATTCGTTGTACTTGAGCAGATCCAGCACGGTGAACGCCGGCTTTTGCACCACCGCATTGCTGCCAGAACCGTTCTTGTCTCCCGTGCCGTTCTTGTCAGATTCGTTCTGGATCGTCATCTTCTTCAAAGTGTCTTCCAGGTACTCGATGTTCTTCTGTGCTTCTCTAATCTGGATATTGCATCGCTGGATCACTAGAGCATTAGATGTCTCCTTCCTCAAGTTGTTGGCACCGATCGCAATGTTGCGCTCCCTCTCGATCTTGCGAAGGATATCTGTGATCACCGGATCATCATCCTGCCCCTTTGCGGAGTTCGCACCGGACAGATACTCCAAAGGCATCTTAGAACTGGCTCTTGCTTTCGTCTTGTTCTTTGCTGTTCTTCCTGCCTGCAGGTTAACAAGTTCAAAGGTCCTCTCTGTAATGAAGGCGCCTCCGAGTCTCGTTGTCTATTCCAGATCAACCTACAAAAAACCTGTTCGGAAAAAATAGATACTCGTGCAAAACACGTCGATGGCGTTGCCAATGCCTTATATATGTTTGGTTTCGCGGGCAATTAGACCCTTACAGTTCGATCCTGTGCACTACCATGTTGATCTTGTCTATGTTTGGCTGGTCTTGACGTCTTTTGGACCTGATCTTGGCATCCGTTTCAGGTACATTCCGGAGCAGGGACTCAAAGGCACGTAGCACAGCCACCACTGCCACGACTATCAGACGGGTCTTCGTACCTCTCTAGGGTACTCGTCGGCTACGAGCAGTGCAATGTACGGAGTTATGTTCTAGTAGGATACCGAAATTCGGAGATAACTACTGGGCTGTGCGACTGTCTCTACGGTTGCGCAATCAATTAGTAATCTGGTGAGCTATTTAGGAAGTGACAGCTGCCACATTTCTCTAGGCAAGAGCCATGAGTCAATCAAAGTTCATAGTGAACAAAGCGACACCTCCTGGTGAGCCGTTGGACTTCAACCTGGATGGCGGCACTTTCAAGTTGGAGACCAGTGAGATTCCAGAGTTGAGTGCCAATCAGGTCCTCTTCAAGACCTTGTACCTATCAAACGACCCTGTTCAGCGCATGTGGCTCACTCGAGCCGAAGGTCAAGTGGTTCCTGCTCGAGCTATAGCCGAAGTGGTTGAATCCAAGAACCCAACTTATTCTGTTGGTGACTACTACAATGTTAGCGAACGGTACGGCTGGAGAACTCACCTCGTGGCTGGCGATGAGGAGTTGGCAGAGATTGAATACCTCAAGCTGAGTCCAAAGTACCCATTGGAATGGTACATTGGAGCTCTTGGAGCAGTGGGTAAAACTGCGTATGTGGAGCTCTTCAGGACATTGGGACTAACTGAAAACGACGTGGGGAAGTCGTTTTTGATCACCGCCGCCGCTGGAGCCGTCGGATCGGTTGCAGTTCAGATCGCAGCCAATGTCTTGAAAGGTAAGGTCTTCGCCGTTGCTGGTGGACCTGAAAAGGTGAAGCTTGTCGAGTCCTTGGGACCAGACGTTGTCGGTATCGATTACAAGTCTCCGGACTTTGAAAAGAATATCGTAGCTGCTATCGGTGGTGATGGAGTCGACTACATGATCGATCACGTCGGTGGACCCATCCTCGACTTGGCCGTTAACTCATTGATTAAACCAAGAGGAAAGATCGTTGCCTGTGGCTCGATCTCTGGCTACAACGATAAGGAGCAGGCTGTTCTTCACTCGTGGTTGGCGATCATCTTCAAAAGACTCACCATTGAGGGTATATTGGTGTCCGATTACAAGTCGGAGTATCCGCGGTTCGATGTGGAGCTGGCCAAGTACCTCGATGAAGGTAAGATCAAGGTCGAAGAGACTGTCGTGCACATTGATGACTTCAAAGATGTTCCAACAGTGTGGAGACGGCTCTTCAAAGGCCAGAATCGCGGCAAGCTTATAACTAAGGTTTAAATTGATATATTAACGACTATTACACTTGCAATTGCAGTCCGGGACGGGGCAAACGTAGTGCTTGGAGAACCATTCCTCGGCATGTCCAGCATGCATACAGTGGTTGCACGAGAGACAGAACGAGAACCATTCTTTGAACGGCGTATCTCTCGTGGCATCTTCGTCCTTCCCTCCTCTGTTGGCCACCGACACGTGTATCAGCTCTTCTGGCACACTCTCACCCTGTGTAATCAGACAGATCGCACACCGAGGCAGAGGATATCCACAGTGCGGGCACACCTTACCGTTCGGTTTGAGTTTGGCTCCAACCTCTGACAGACTCTGGTGGCAGTTTGTACATTGTAGGTACACCTGCCGTGGCACCAGCTTCGACATCACTTGTCCGTTCATCCGGAGAGACAGACCTCTACGTGCGACGTCAAACTTTGCCCGTTGAGCAAACAACCCCCACGAATTCAACAGCGTCCTGTAACTGTCACACCATAAATCGACCCGCACATCTTCAAAGTACTTGGGGCATGCAAACGACGCAATCATACAAGCGCTCTGTGTGTCCGAAGTACGGTCCACAAACGATTGTAACAGATCAATGCCTTCGTGGGTGATTCCAGACACTATAATTCCTTCCACCTCACCGCGCTTGGTCTCTTCGTTCACGAGTCTTTCCAAGTAGAGGTCCAAGTCGGAGTCCTTAAGGAATCTTAGCGCCACGCCGAGCTTTTCGCGCAATGGTAGAGCGTTTTCATCCAACACATCCCACCAATTGCCATCAGCAATGTACGCAAAGATCACACGCAAGTACGGGTCGTCCAAGTCGGAGGCCAGTTGCCTGCACTGGTCCTTCCAAGTGTTGTTTGTCGGAGTGTCCTTGAAAGCAGAGTATCCTGCCATGGCAGTCGAAATGATCCGCAATGTCTCATCTGGAGAAGATCCCAGCAGGTTAACGGCACGTTGGATGTTACCGTGGAACAACGCCCATCCGGCCGCTCTCGTGTAGTCACCTTTAGACACGAGCCGCTCATACTTCTCTTCCAGCTCGTTGATGCTGAAATCCCAGCCTATCACATACATGGCAAGTCGCCGCTGCGTCTCCTTCTGACTGCTGCCTTTGAATCCGATCACTGGTGCAGCCATCGATTTGATCTCTTCCTGCCTGCGGGCCACGATCGCTTTAGCTGCTGCCAGAATCTCTCTATCAGTCATCTTCTTGCTATCTCCAAAGTACCGTTCACTGATTCGGAACCCTTCGGGCATTGTCCACACTCCATAGACACCCATGTATCCGAAATCAAAGTTCTCGTAGCTCATCTTACCACTGGTGACCTGCCTACGAGAGATGTCAATCCATTTCCACGTATTGTGCAACTGTGACTGTGCCTCCAAAGTGTCAAGTGACTCTATAACAGACATGTTCTTGCCACAGTCCGTAGAGTAACCGAGCACTGCTCGTTTGCGCATCACTGAGCAGATATCGTATCCCAAGAGTGCATCCGACGTCATTGTAGCTGTATCGCGGTCGATGAACATGTCGACAGAAGGTGTTACCGAAGTTGTCGGTGACACGTCCCCAGAAGGTGATTTCACCGGTGTAGAAGACACCTCTTGCACATCTGGCTTCGTTGGTGCCGGCTCGTGTGCCATTAGTTTCGTGCACGTTCCGCTTGGGCCAGAGAACGATAGACCGTTGTAACAGTCGAAATGCAAAGCTGTCTGACTCTCCTTGACAGGCATCTTATAAACACTTCCCGATTGGCGCATGCAAACAAGGTCTAGTCCATACTGTTGCGTAGCACTGCGAGCGTAATCAAACGAGATCACACGCTCATACTTGGTGTGAACGTCGGACACCTTCGAGATGAAGAGCGATCCTCTTGGTTTGGACACTCTTGGAGTGAAGTTGGGGTTTTCACTCTTGCTCTGCTCGAGAATCGTCTCATACTGGCGCAATTCCGACTTCAATGGGGGAACCACTCCGATCTGCCACCGTCGAACGAGGTCTCCATCAAATAATGCCGATAATTCACCGTTTGCCAGTGACGAAAAGTGGTACGGAACACCGCTCGTGCGTCTCTGGTAGTCGCCTAGCAGCTTGTGGAAGAACAGAACCGGAGTCTCGTTGAGAACCGCCGATGAACCGTGCGAACCAGCGAGATCCGACAGTTTTCTCCTGTCCCAGATGGCCAGCGAGCCGTCCTCACTGTTTGACGCATAGATGTGTGGGTTTGATGGGTCCATGCACACATTTAAGGTGCACCTGGTGGCCAGTTGGTAGACGGGTTTGCCCGTACGAAGGTCAAACTCTCTCAGTAACTTGTAAGAACCGGTGACAAGTTTAGACGCCTCTGACGGGCTGAATGCCACAGATGATATGCTCTCGTTTTGCACGTAACTACCCATCTTGGTCGGCTCGGCTCGATCCACTTGCCAGATCTGCACAGAATTGTCCTGGCGGCCCCGATCGTAACCTAAGGCAACGAGTCCCTCGTTATTGAACGAGATCGAGTTGCACGAGCGCGCCTGCCGAGGCCTTAACACCAGCGGGGCTTCCTCCGAGTTGGTGATATCGAATATCATACAATGGCCGTCCAATAGACCCAATCCTGTGCGTCCAGGCCTCTGCGATGAGTACTGAATGCACTGGATGTTATCAAACCCTGTTCGCTCGGTAACCTTGAATATATTGGCATCCTCGTCGTCAGTGGTACTGTTAGTCTGGTACAGTGCCACCGATTCACCACTAGGATTGACTCCCAGGTACCTCTCCTCGACGCCGACCTGCCAACCTATGGCACGGACAATCGATCCTGACATGTCTTAGATGGGGAGAAAAATTATTGACTAGTAAAGAATATATAGATAGAGGAAGCCCTTCCTTCTATGAAACCATCAGCTTCAGTTGCTCCCTCTGCAAATGTTGCTCTTTGATTATAGTCTCGTCCATCTCGTCGAACAGACCGCCCCATTCGTACTCACCTTTCTGTAAGAAAACCACGCCCAGGTCGAAATTCCGCGTCTCATCTACTGCCACCTCTCCGTCTCCAACGACCGTCTGTAGCACTCCATTGTAGAGCAGTTTCCTCTCCAGGGTGCTTCCTAGAGGCCGCACCACTGGGATGTGGCGAACCATTCCAAACACAGGATGCTTGCATCTGTTGGCAAGTGTCAATCGCATCGTGTAGAACTTATTGGCTTCGACTCTATCACAATCAACCGGCTCATACGAGGTATCCAGGAGAGACAGTGTCACCGAGACTTTTTCCACCTCGATGATACTCACCATCTTGGAAGAGAACCTCATACTACGCAGATCCGTGATACCTGAGCGCCCCGCATAGACAGAGTTCTCCACACTATCAGGAATGCGCCAGCACACGCGGAGTCGTTTCAGCACCGCGTCTCTGTACCAAAAGGCGTGCTTGATGAATAGCTGCTCGGCGGCAGGTGTCTTAGAATCGTAGATGAACTGCTTCTTTCTGAGGCTCGGGATTCGTTGGTCGAGGAACTCGTCCGGTAAGTTCATCCGTTTCAGTGGTATGAGCACCCGAGTGCTCTTTTTATTGAGCAGCTTGATGCCCGTTGCAAATGCATCTTCCGGTAATGGATCGATCGGAGAGTTCTGTTCTTGGAATTCTGGGTCCGAAGAGCTTTCATTCAAACACTGGATGGTCACTTCCATTCTTTCGGTCCACGAATTGAGGAAATCTAATGCCAACAGGCAGAAGTCCGACATCTGATGGCCCTGCTTGCGCATTCTCTCTAGGTACTTCCAGCAATCACTCTCCGTTTCAGATGGAATCACCTGCGAAGACAGTGGTATGATATCGCAGCCCACAAGCTCCACACTCGGGTACACCGTGACATTGACAGGGATACTGATCTTGCGTGTGAAATTGAGAGTATCGTCAGGTTTCTGGTTCGAATACTCCAAGATCAGGCACGCCTCTTTCACCCCACGCTTACCCCAGATCTCTATCTCGAGCTTGAACTCTGAATCGGCTTCAATGTTTTGCATTGCACCTTTATTGAGGATCTTGAACGGTTTCTTCTTGATCAAGTAGTACTCGATTTCATAAACTTCGTTTGGTGGTAGGCTTCTATTGGTGAGAAGCTCGTTGAGAGGCTCGATGGTGGAGTCCAAGAACGTCGATGTCATATTATTGATTTCAACGTGTGAGTGGTTCTTGAGCACGATCTCGAACCGCTGGCACTCTCCTTCCAAGAGTAGAATCCACTTGTTGCTGAGCTTGACATCGACCAGTTTCAACAGTGGCTGTTCGTGAATCACGTCAAACTGCCACGTTTCAGGTTCTGGCCCCGGTGCAGGCGGCTGCAATGCTGAGACAGACTTAAGCTTCGACGTGACCTCAAGTGGTTTATCCAGAATGAACTTCTGGGTATCGCAACCGCATACTGACGTTGTAATCCCATCAATTATAAGCTCGCCACTAGAGTGTGGGATCAAGAAGATCGGTATAGTAGCGGATGACCTGGGTTTCAGAAGAATCGGAGACCTGTGCTGGATCGAGATCAGGTTCTGTCGGCGTGAATTGACTTCTGTCTGTAAATCGAACCCATTCCTTGCCGACATTCGCAAGTCTAACACCTCAATCTCGAAAGCAAATGGGTTCCGTAGAATGATTGTGGTATCGCATAGTTCGTTCTGAATCAGCTGCTGTTTTGACTGGATTCCTTGGAACAAGTGTCGGTCCCAATACAACGAATGTGCCCCCGCTCTCGGTAGTGCATCTTGCAACAACGCGTAGATCTCCAATTGCAGAGAGTCCGGCAGTAAACTGTGGAAGTCTGCTAACAGAATGTATCCATACTTGATGACCCCAGCGCTGTACTCGCTGGCAGAACAGAAGTCGAGGATTCGGATCAGGCAGTCCTTCTGGATGGCATTTGGAGGTCCCACGATCGAAGGTGTTCGGGAGATATCGATTCCGTACACTTTGCATATCTCATCAAAGACAGGATCCAACCTCTCTGGAGAATCCTTGGAGTCCAATTGCAAGTCGGCCACTAGTCCGAAGTACGAATGGATCAGCATGCTATGTTTGCGATCGAGTCTCAGCATCTGGCAGACTTTAATCATTGCATTGTAGATGCCTCTCTTTGCTCTGCCTGGTAGTTCGTTGAAATGTGGTCCAAATGTGTCCGACATGATATGCGATATCGAGGAATGGTCGAAATCACTGTCCAGAGGAATCTGTGGTTGCGACAATGGCTTGCCGTAGACGGAGTAGTCCATGACATGGGAGTTAAGTTCTCCTTCGACGTGGACGGCAGCAAACAGTGTAGCCTTCCTGGCGAGGCTTTCTGTGTAGACGATATCAGGGGTCTCTGGGGATTTGTTGTAGTAGTAAGTTGCTCTTTTGCAAGTCTTGGCTATGATAGTAGAGACTTTGGAGAGTGGTAGCGGTGACAGAGTGACCGAGGTGGCACTTTGGATGGCAGACGAGACAGAGGAGGGCAATTGGATCGACGGGCGCGGAGACGCCGCAGGGGAACCGATTGGAGTCGGCGTTGTCTCGGCAGAGGTGATCTTTGCAGAAGTTCCCAGGCTCTCACCTTCTATCAGAGAGAGCACGAATGGTGGCAGTTGGAATGCAGCATCTATAAAAGCCAGTTGGAAGACACACACAGCAAGTCCATCCAACGAGGAAGCCAGCCACAGGTAGTCGTTTGCAGTGCGCAGGTAGAAGATAGCTTCACTGAAACTTGCGAGCGACTTCTTCAAGTTGCCAGCCAGCAAGTAGAAGTTGGCATACAATTTGCACCTTCTTCCCGTAGTGCGCATCCTGGTAGTTTTATCCTGATTGAAGTCGAGTCCACTTGATACAACGCGGCGAGGCTCGGGTCTGCCGGCCATGAACCCTGGCGACCGCAGCGTGACGTGTTGGTAAGACGACGAGTAGGTGGAGAAGTCCACGAGGAACCTCGATGAGATCTCACACACCACCAGCTCCAAGTTGGTATAGTCAGACTTGATGAAATGGATCTGATCCACCTTGGTAGCTTGCTGTCCTGCGTCAAACAGTAGCACAAAGTGAGACAGAGAGCTTGGATACTCTCTTTTCAGTTGATCTCTATACTCACGTAGCTGGTCGTCTGTTATGCCCTCGTGCCACTTTGCCACACCGATAGCGACAAACGTCTTGCGATAGGGCTCAAAGTCATGTAATACCAGCGTGTCACTGTCGTCGTGGCCGTCGAATTGGTAGATTATCCTGCCTAGAGGGTATGCCTGGGGATTGAAGAGACCAGGGTTCTTTGTGAGGTCAACCGAGCGAACTTCGCGCACCTTGTTGAGCTTAGTCGTATATCGCTCAAACTGGGAACGTTTGAGGCCCTCCAATGGTACCGTGAGGCCGTGGACAAACGCCGGCGCAGAAAAGGAGTAGTCCATCGATGCTTGCAAGATCAGACACGCTGAGTAAAAAAACAAGCGAGAAAAAAAATATGGACGAGACAGGATTCGAACCAGCGACCTTCTGCTTGCAAGGCAGACGCGCTACCAACTGCGCCACTCGCCCAGAGATTGGGTTTTAGGGGTACATATGATCTATCTTTGCGCGTGTATTTGGTATTTTCGAATGATTGGATGCTGTGTGTCTTACTGGGAAAGTCTTCGTTGACACTATTGCTTTTGAGCAGGTTAAATGGCTTTTTGTTATACTAAATTGGACATGGTGTTAGTTTTGATAGAATGCTAATCTATGAAATTTACATTTATGAGGACTATCTAATAGAGAGCCATCGGAGTATTTAATAAAGTCATACCAACTTGAAGGTTATCAAAGCAATAACAGCAAAAGAACCATCAAAAGACTCTTTTATCATCTCAGTAATGGAATGAACCTTCCAGAACAGGCCCAAATGGTGTGATGAACCCTACAGTCGACTAAATCTAATTACAGTCTGATATCCTGAAAAATCCCAAAGAGGAAATCGAACAACGGTTGTGTTTGCTGGCGTCCCACATCTCCAGAAGGAGCGCTTACCAGGTAACTGGTCTTTTCAGATATAGATAGTCAGATGTAGTCAACAGGTTTAGTCATTTGAGTGGTGAGTAAAGGTTGTGGAGTAGACAGGGACTGTATTTGAGCGATCTCCTAGCGATCTAGAAATTTTCACCTCATCATGTCAGACTCTAATAGACTTGTAGCATGGACGGTCGCCACGATAGCGGTGACCACTGCTATTATAGAGGCATACCATGCTTATACAAGCAAGACCACCAGATACAGAGGTAAAGGAAGGAAGGCCAAGGAAAAGCACGAGGAATACACCGACACAGTTAGAGACTATCCAGAGGAACTCATTAGAGAGCAACTGGCAAGAAACTATGCGTTCCTTGGGGAGGATGGGCTGAATAAAGTGCGGTCGAAGTTTGTGGTGATTGTGGGAGCAGGTGGAGTCGGATCTAACTGCATGGCAGCTCTTGCAAGGTCGGGAATATCGAAACTGAGAGTGATCGATTTCGATCAGGTGTCACTCTCGTCACTGAATAGACACTCTGTTGCCACATTAAAGGATGTGGGCACTCCGAAAGTCGAGTGTCTTAGACATAGACTATTACAGATTGCGCCATGGGTGGAAATCGAGGCAATAGATGAGGTTTTCAAAGTGGAGAATGCCGACAGACTCATCTCTCGGGGTTCTCCAGACTATGTGATCGACTGTATCGATAATATCGAGACGAAAGTGGATCTGCTTGAGTACTGTGTGAAGAAAGGCTTGCATACATACTCATCAATGGGTGCTTCGTGCAAGAGCGATGCTACCAGGGTCAACATTGGAGACATATCGACCACTGATGAAGATCCACTGGCTAGAACGGTGCGGATCCAGCTTAGAAAGAGAGGTGTTCGTTCTGGTATAACGTGTGTGTTCAGTGCAGAGAAGCCGGATCCTAACAAGGCACAATTGCTGCCCTTGCCAGACGAGGAATATGAGAAAGGAGCAGTGAATGAACTGAGTGCGTTGCAGAACTTCCGTGTGCGGATCTTGCCAGTTCTTGGCCCAGTTCCAGCAATCTTCGGTCTTACGTTGGCTACATATCTGATCACTGAGGCTGGTGGGTACCCTGTGGAACCAATTGAGGGTAAGAACAGGTATAAAGTTTACGACGGACTGATGCATTCGTTGGCCAGCCAACAATCAAGGATTCACGAGGAGCAAAGAGTGCCAATCACTACAGACGATGCCAGCTACCTCCTTGAAGAAGTCTGGAGAGGCAAGTCTCCAATTTCAGGATACTCCACGAGGTTGACATTATCGAGATGGATCAGAGAACTGCCAGTGAGTACAAGCAACCTGGTGGTGATGACCAAGAACGAGCAGAGGACTCACGAGCAAAGAGTGCTGAACGGAGGTGAGAAAGTAGAGGACGTTTACAGCCAGCAAGTGCTGGATCTCGTACAGAAACGGTTCGACGAGGACCGGTGGTATGAGAAGTTCAGGTAGATCGTTATGTACATAATTAGAAGAAGAACCAGCGTTGGCCCTTGCTAGGAGGTTTGCCGAACTTTGGATTGGATGCCGTTGCATCGTATTTCATGGCATCACCGAACTCTTGCCGGCCCTGTTTAGATAGAGTCTTCTTGACACCGTCCTTTTGGACGTTCTTCACGGCGGCAGAGGCGGCAGCAGGCAATCTACCGATGTCAAAGCCAAATCTTTGCAAGTATTTGACCACGGCCGGTGTGATGGCAGCTGCTATAGGCAGTCTGATGACAATCAGGGACTTGTGAATAGCATAAGCAAGGGCCAATTCTGTCCAGAAAGTCTCCGAAACAATCGGTTTCTTAGAATCGATGTTGGCAGCTGTTGTTGTGGTCGCAGTGGTGGTCTCGGGCTTATTTTGGGTGTCCGAGGGCTGATTCTGAGTGGTCTCGGTTTTAGTATCTGCGTCCGGTGGAGTTCCGACGTCTTCCGACTTGTCCTTGTTCCATCCAATGGCGTTCAGGGCTTTGTCCTGCCACTCTTTGACCTTATCCTGGCCCATGGAGTGGACCAAGAGGAAGCAGAGAGGCAAATCCAACATGCTGAGGGCAAGGTAGACTCCAAGGCCACTGTAGCCGTAAGTCTTCATGAACGCCTTCATTCCTGTGGGTTTTGGCTCGGGGGCGGCGGGTTTGGCAGTGGTACCGTTGAATCTGCGACCAAAGGGCCTCCTGATAGGGCCACGAATACCAAATAGTCTACTCCTCGAGAGAAATCGTGTGAACATTGACAGGGAGAAATTTGGAGAGAGAGAGAGCTAGGTGAAAAATGGTATGGATTTGTTGAATTGATGATAGATAGATAGCACAGCTATCGGTATATATAAAAGATGATCGGAGACCATTACAACTTGGAAACCGGCTCTCTTCCAACGGTACACTTGATGAGTCCGTTTGGATGTGGAGATGGGTAGAAGAGAACGTTGTCGTTGTCAAGACCCTTCCAAGCGAGGTCAAACAGAATGTAGTGCTTATTTGGCAGGGCGTACGAGACGTTGTAGACGTAAGGAGCAGCTGCGAGAATATCGGAGGCCATATTGTACATGGTGGCCTGGACACTGGCGGAGTTCTCCAAGGCGAATCTGTCAAGAGTGATCTTAAGACCGGCCTCGTAAGTCTCGTCAAAGAGACCAGAGTCGGCAAACTTGAAGATGTTCTCAACAGGGCCGAGCTTGGCAGTATCCCAGCGGTAAGTGCAGTCGACATCGGTCGACAGGATTCTCTCCCAGACTGGCTTGAGTGTGGTGTAGTCACAGACGTTGTAACCGTGGAACATGGAGCCCGAAGACTTGAGAACGGTCAAGTCCTTGAGACCTCCAGAGAGGGTGTACTTTCCGTTTCTGTTGTAGAACAGGTCGGCAACACGAACCTCATCACCGTCCTTGACGAACGAGTGAGGCTGCAACTTGCCGTCGACAGCGTACTTGGTCCACTTAGCCTGCTGGATGTGGACGTTAACAGTCTCGATCCACGAGTACTTGCCAGTGAAGTGCTTGACCAAGTGTGCGGCAAATCTCTCGATTGGGAACACGTCGGTCTTTCTGGCCTCAACCAAGATGGTGTTCTTGATCGTATCAGTTGGAACGATGACGCTGTTGTCAGCCTTGGTGTAAGAGGTGTCGAAACCTCCAGTAAGGAGCACTCTGACGGTGGCCTCCATGACCTGGTGGATCGAAGGGTCCGAAGGGTCCTTCTTGATCTTGAGGAACTTAACGTTGTCCTTTCCGTAAGTAGAGTCTTGCAAGTAAGCCATAGTTGTTTGAGAATACTTTAACTAACGGTGATATTCGCGCCCTATTTATACACCTCATGCATCGGTCCATCCAATAAAAAAGAAAAGGACCCGATAAGCCAAATTCGACCATTTTCATCCATGCTATTCGGAATTCCCATGGATCCCGACTCGTTGCCGGGGGTTATGCTGGGCTGTTTTCCGCAAAACCAATCCGATACGTACTTTCGACCTGCCACACTGCCTATCTGGGGGAAAACCGCTTTCAAAAAACCCCATTTCTGGGCCTTTACCCTCCATTTACATGAAATCAGGCCCTCAAAATCCGCCCATCGCGGTGGAAAATAATCGGCCCCCCGGTTTATTGCAGGCCCATTCCATCCAAAAAGGGAATATTTCAAATCCATCACCTATACCTTTAGTTGATTTGCTGAATCTCCGCGTTATCGGGGTGCATTCCGAGGCCACCGCTGTACCTTTTCGGAAAGACTCATCTCATCAGAATCGCTACGCCGGTTGCGATCGTTCGGTCGAAGTGGTACGAGTGTGATGAGCGGTAATGGCATTCCGGGAGGAGGTTGTGGACGAGTGGAGGTGGACGAATGAGTGGAGGTGGACAGATGAGTGGGATGTGAGGTTGTAGAGGAAGAAGCACTGACGGCCAAGCTTGTTATACCCAGAACCGTTGCGCCTCAGCGTTCCCCATTAGTGCCTTGCACGGCTGTCAACTTTTCAGAATCATTATCATTATCATTAACTATGCTATACTATGCCGCTATGCCTCCTTGCCCTCTAAGTATATCTTCATGTGGAACAGGATCTCTCCCAGCTGCCTGAACACACCAAACTTGAACTGCTTGTCGTAGAAATAGTTGTGCATGAACGAAGCCAGCTTGAGAAACCGGTACGGCAGCTTGAACTGGATCAGTTCGCTGGTAATCAAGTCTCTATCGGCAGTGACACAGTTGGCACTCTCCTTGATGAGGTTCGTAATGGTCAGACTGCAGAACTCTCCTTCGAAATCCTGGTAGTCGTAGTTGACTTTCAGGAACTCTTCCAAGTTCGAGTACACTTTGAAGAGCCGAAGGTAGTACTTGTACATCGACATGTAGTGCGAGTCGTCCTGAGACGATTCCTTGTTGAAAACGAGCGATGACAGTTCCAAATGTTGCAACAGGCTGAAACTGGACAGACCTTGGTTGTTCAACTTATCCCTGAACATCTTTTCAAACGTGCTAGCGTACAACGAGAGCACCAAGAACACGTCAAACAGACACTGCGAATCAATCGACAACTTGTGACCAATGTTCACGTTCACGTTGGAGATGTCATCACCCAAGTCTGCAAGGTCTGCCAGTTTGGCCATCTCGGAACTGTTCGTAGACAGTGGATTGATCGAGCCGACCAGCGTGGAATCCCTGTTGAAATACACCAGTTTGAGAATCTCCACAGAGTTGTTCACCAACTCCAACAATCCTCTCTGGAAGTTGATATCTTTCAACTTGTCGTCACTGGCTAGGAAGTTCCGGTAGTACTGGTTGTTGGCTTGCACGGTGTCTTTCAACCAAATGGCTTCCTTGACAGCTCTCAGGTCCACTACAGGGTTCATCTTCATCAGCATGTACCGATTCAGCACGCGGGAGTCGTTCACGTGGATATTCGATTCAGTGTCATACTGCGAAAGCATCGAATCCCAACGGTGAACCACATCGTATAGGTTCTGTCCGTAGTAGTGCATCTGGTGGTATCCATTCTGCAAGCAGACCAGTGCAAAATCACTGATGTGATGGTCGGTAAAGTATGTGGGGCTGGCGTTGGCAGCCAGGTGCTGTAACGTTTCACGGAACGGTTGCGTCTTGAATTCAAACTCCTGATGCAACTCCACAAACTGTTTGGTGTCTGTACATTCCCAGAGGACTGTGGCACAGGGCAGGTTGATCCGTAGATCCTCGAGCCGCAGCGACGGAGTTATATTGTAGAGGGAACAGAGCAGAGTTGTCACGTGCAAGACGATGTGGATCGTGCGCACGGTGGACTCGTATCTGACAAACTTGTTAAAGTCGACCACCTTTGATGGACTCACCTCGTTCAAGTTGGATGCCTTAATCATCGAGCACAGTGCATTGACTTGACGCATCACCACGTTGAGTGTGGTGTCTTCGTCAGCAAACAGGCCGTAGATGACAGAGAGTGTCAGGGCCTGGATAAGCCAAAGTGGCGATGCAGTGGACGAGCCAGAATCTGCCAGATGCAACTGCTTGCGTGATTCTAAGTAGACGTGGATGCAACGGCGAGATGCTTCGCAGAGGTTGGCAGCATCTCTTGGATTGTTAGAAACGACTGCACCGAGCGTGGCAATAAGTAGAGGGAGGCAGACGAAGGAGTGCTTGACGTTTGTAACGAGATTCGAGTCTCTGATAAACTCAGGCTCGATGTCGGCTATAGTAGAGTTGAGAAGCGAGTGTTCGTTTAGCAAAGAGCCATGGATGAACGAAAAATGGTTGAGAAAGTGGAACTTGAACTGATCCACATAGTTGTTCATAGTCTCATTCTTGGGGATGGCAGGTGAGGAGACTCCAAGAAAGGGATACTGGGAGAGCGTCTGAAAGATCTGTTTGCGTAAGATGGGCCCGAAAAGACTCGCGTGGGAGCAACGCTTGCTCGCTTCAGGTCCCAGAAAGGAAGCGATACTGTCGTTGGGAGCAGGCGAGCTGTTGACACTGTTGGCACGGCCGTCTAGATGTGGGTCCAAAAGACTCGGCGAAATGGTCGCATTTGAGGACAGTGACGAGAACTCGTCTCCATAGAACGAGTAACCTTGCGGGACGTTGAACTGCTTAGAAACGTTCAAGTCGGTGATCGTTTCCAAATAGTTGATGTCCTGGTTGAACAGGGTCTGCTGCCAGCTTTTAACTTTCTCGTGCGACATCACTTGCTTGGGCCTTGACTGTGCTGATCGTGGTGGGGACTGGCGTTTGTCTGGCTTGGGGTCCAGCCCATCTGAGGACTCCACAACGGAGGAGGTAACTGAGAGGAGCGTGCGACTGGGATCGTTAACGTGGGTGAACAGAGTCCCATAGTTGTGACTGGGCATATCGTAGAACGAGTATCCGGACGGTTCCTCCGGCTTGTCATCCAACGTGAACGGTGGCACAAAGCCTCCCTCTTTAGCAGCGGTCTGTGGCGTGGAGAACTCCACCATCTGACTAGCATTCTGTTCAGGGTCCGCAACAGCGTAGTTGTGGCCTCCCATAGCAGAGAACGAGGCCCGACGGTGCATCGTATTTGTAGGGAACTGTAACTCATCGACACGGCTATGTAGCAAACTGTCGATGCTGTCGTAGGGCAGTTCAGGGTCGATCGCCCCATTCATATCGGCGGAACTGGTGTCTGAGACCAGTTGTTGTCCGTTGGCAGCCTCCTGCCTGTGATATTTATCCTGCTGTTGCTTCTTGACAGCAGGCCGTGCTCTGACAGATCTTCTGCGCAGCCGAGGAACAGCATCTGCAGCTCCAGCGTGCAGTTTAGTTGAATGACGGAGCAACAGGTCACGTCTGCTGAACTTTCGCTGGCATATATTACAGGAGAACGGCTTCTCCTTGGTATGTGAGCGCTCATGGCGCTTCAGATGTTCCTGGCGAGCAAATGCCCTCGTACAGATTGCGCAAACGAACAATCTTGGCTTGCCCGAAGGTGTAGTTCCCTTGACGGTAAACTCCGTCGGAACGATCGTGCTCTTCGAGGAGAGCTTGTGTGTGGCCACCTTCAACCGTTGGCCATCTGGCGTTACGGTGAATTGGCCATTCTGGTCTTTTAGCTCTGATCCGAGATTTAGAGGGATCATTATGGCAGTACCCATGGTCCCTTGGCAGAACTCTATATATGCCGATTACAACGGCTGTGCTGAGTGCCAAATGCGGGGTGAGGGGTAAAAAGAGGGGAAAAAATCAGTGACTATATCGACGCGTCGGCTCGCGACGGCATCAAATAGATTTTTCAGCCAGGCTTTGATCTGTATCTATATTAGATGGATGGGCTCCGAAGAAGACCGGTGAGCACTGACAAGTTGAAAGAGCCCAACGGGCTCGTATACAACCGTGAGGATCAGCTGGATAGTTCCAGGCTCGCGAAAACTGCGGCTTTCACTGTGTTTGTGACGGTTATTGGGCTGTACTTCTTTTTCCAAGTCTACTGGTTCGCATGGGACTTTGGAGCAGAGTATCTGTTCGATTACGGCCGGTTCGAGGCTAAGGCGCATGCGTTACGTGCCGTGGTGATAGCAGTCAAGTCTTTGGTGGCGTATCAGTTGGTGGTGTTCGTTCATAGAAAGCTCTTACTCGGTTACACTGACGAGGACGAGTTGCCCGATTACAATTAGCATTTAATAGATTCAGTTCCCTGTAAAACAAACCCCCAATGTATCCAAACACTCCTTGACCATCGCCTGGTCATATTCGATCTTCTCTCGTTTGAGTAAATCCATCACCGCCTCGATATCCAACGGCTTATAAACGAGAATGTCTTGCTGCATGTTCGCTGCTAATAGCTCGCGGATCTTTGCAAACACGTTCGATCTCACCAGCTCGCTGTCCTTCTGACTCACAGTGATGATGTCTGATGCTGTGTCAAACGATCTGATCGCCGCCTTGACCATATCCTCGTCCAGAAGTCGGCATGTCATCTTCAAAAGCGAGAGCATTTCATTGCGCGATCTCACTGGCTTCAACCCCCATTCTTTCACTTGTAGTTTCAACTGTCTGGTAGTTAACGTGTCAAATAGAGACAGGTCTAACTCCTCCTCGTCAGGGTACTGTGAGTCCGGGACCTCCGAGATGGATGGGACAGAGACTGATGGAGCGGACAAATTTGATGCCGATACTGATGGAGCAGGCACTTCTGGCACCGATACTTCCACCACCACCTCCTCCTCCTTCTGAGACGATGCAACTTGCATTGGCACAGAGCCCAAGAAGACAACATCGTCGGATGTATTGGCCACTTCCAAGTCCGGGAGCTGGTTGATACTCTTGAGAACATTGGGTGACGAAGAGATCGTGATAGGGTAATGCTGTGTACCTACCGGGTCCGTGCGCAGTTCAGCCCGAACCACCTCGTCAAGTCTAATGATCGGATCCTCATCCGAACAACTGTCTTCGATGGTTTGAGACGAATCAGGAATGCTATTGGCATGATCTCCGTTCGCATACTGCGATAACGTGACCACTTGGGCGTCCTCGGACCCTATGAAGCTCTTCTCGTGAGAGTCGGACTCATAACCATAAAGAACCTTGACATCGTCCTTCGTGAGACTAGGAAGCTCTGCAGCGGAGTGCCACAGATCCTGTGAAGGCTCAGCAGATTGCCTCTCAACGACCGATTCAAGCCTCTCATGGGACTTTTTAGGCCCTTTGATGCCTCTAGTAATCTGTGAAATGGTCTCCCCCCACTCATCCTCAGTGTACAACTCTGGTCGAACAGTCTCCTCCGAATTACCCTCGTATTTGCGGGACATCTTGGCTGTAACGCTGCCGATCTTGGCCTTTTTGGTCCTTGTAGCCCTTCGTTTCTTTGGTGCCACCTTGGAAAGGTACGTACGGCCAGCCTTGGGCGATTTGCTCGTATATGCCATATCCGATATAGTAGCCTTGGTATGATCGAGCCGTTGCCAGTCTTCTAAGGCCCCCTGACCTTGGGTCCCAAAGATGAAGCTGTGGTTCATAAAACCGGGTCTAAAAAAAGTTGGCATCTTAACGCGTCGCGAACTCGATCATGGACGAAGGTACTTCCTTAATGTCTCCGGATAAGACGCCGAAGAAGCGTGATTTGGAACAGGCAACGAAGGACGAAGTGTGTAAACGGCAGAAGCTTGACGCGGACAACGATGATCAATTGTCCACTCCACCTGGGGAAGTTTTGAAGTTTGATTCGAAGACTGAGGGCAAGGAACCAGCCAAGAAGGCAAAGGAGGCCGCGAAGGCTGAGAAGGAAGCTGCAAAGGCTGAGAAGGAAGCTGCGAAGGCTGAGAAGGCTGCTGCCAAGTTGGCAGAAAAGCAGCGCAAAGAGGCCGAGAAAGCCAGAGAGAAGCAACGTAAAGAGGAGGAACGTGCCAAGAAAGCGTTGGAACGGGAGGCCAAGAAGCAAGCTAAAGAGGCCGAGCGTGAGCAGAAACGGTTAGCCAAAGAAGCCGAACGGTTAGAGAAGGAGAAAGAGCGGCTGGCCAAAGAGGAAGAACGTCAACGCAAGGCAGCTGAGCGCGAGACCAAGAGACTGGTTAAAGAGGCGGAGCTCGAGGAGAAGAAACGGCAGAAACTGTTGCAAGAGGAAGAGAAAGAGCGGGCCAAGAAGGCGGCAGAGGAAAAACGGGCCAAGCAGTCGATCACCAACTTCTTCCAGGTGAAGAAGTCGGCGGTGACCAACTCACCATCACCAAAACGTAACGGCGGAGGCGCCAGTGCGAGCGAGACGGTGCAAGAGCAGACTCCAGACCCTCTGGAGCAAGGACCTTCTGCATATGACAGCTACTTCCAACCGTTCTTCACGAAGACGGCCACTGTTGCGGACCATCGTCCACCCAGATCGTCGTTCAGTGCGTTGGACGAACTGATCAGCACGAAAAAGTCCAAAGAGCCGACATTCGCGTCGTTCCTCAAGGGAGGCTACCGGCCTCGCGACAGTCTTACGCACAAGGCATCCGATGTGACTCAAACTATGAATCTGGGTCTGACGGACGACTCCCAGGAGCTGTTCCAACAAGTTCCTCAGAAGTACATCCAGTTCTACGAGAACGTCAAGCCACCTTACCATGGCACTTTCTCGCTCACTGTCAAGGATGTCGACGCGGACCTATTGGCAGATCCGTTCGCTAAAGTGCCTGGAGCATTCAATTACGACTACGACTCTGACTTGGAAGAATTCGGCGACGAGGACGAAGAAGGTGAAGAGATCGGCGACGACGATGAAGATGACGACGAAGATGACGAGGACTCTTCGGAGATCGACGAGTTTGTCGAGAAGGACAACGAGAACAGCAGCCAGGTGTCGAACTCTAAGCGCAAGATCTTGGGCCCGTTGTTGCCAGAGACCCGCAATATCATGCAAACACCGGCGGAAGGTGACCTGTTTGGCAACTACTTTGGCAAGCTCGGTTACAAGCAGATGAGAGACACGATCAATACGCCGATCGATCCGTTCCACGACTACTGGAAGACCAAAGATAAAGAGGTCACAATGACCCAAACTACAGCTACATCTTCCAAACAGCTGGCATCCGCTGCTCCGATGACCGTCAGACCCAAGACGATTACCAACGACGACGATCGTGCCAAGTTGTCTGCGTTCATCAAGGAGAACAGCAGCTTCTCTGTGGGAACTTTGGCTGAACTGGCCCAGAAACAGGTGCTCAGCCAATATTCGCGGTCGCTGGTCAAACATACCATACAGGAATTGCAACGTGAGGCTGCTGCCGCTGGCAATAACGCGTAAGCAATTTAATTAATCCGTTTTAGGAAATCTTATTGAGTACTCCTTTAAGTGAAAAATATAATCAATCTTTGATTCAATCTTTCCTCTGTTTATCCATGTCTTCACCACTGCCATCATCTCCGGACCATGGCGACTCCAGCCATGTGAGATCGTCTGCTCCAGAGGATAGAGACACCGAGGCCAACCCTGTGCCGTCGTCTCCTCTCTTCATGCCCCCATCGAGCGACTCTTCCAACAGACAGGGTCAATTCCCTGGATCGTCGTCGCCATTGGCTCACGGCAGCGATATTCTCAGTACTTCCAGTTCCACTGCTGCTGCTAGACGTGTCCACCAACAGAACCGAGGTGATGTTCACTCGGGAGACTTCCTGTCGTCTCCGCACAGACGATTCTTCACCGAGAACGCGTCCTCTTCAACACTGAGAAGTGACATCTCGTCGACTCCGCTGCCTTCGTCGTCATCATCATCACACCAGGCAGGTGCAGGATCCACTACAAGCACATCGCATGCGCCAGATGAGCCTGTCAGAGTCATTTGGGGCACCAATGTGTCGATTTCGGAATGCTCTGACAACTTCAGAACTTTCCTCATGTCTTTCAAGACCAAGTACCGTAAGAGACTCGACGAGGAGTCAGAGGTTGCCGACGATGATAAGCTGTACTACGTTGAGCTGTTGAACATGATGAAAGAGACCAATGCCACCAACCTCAACCTGGACACTCGCAACCTGTTGGCATTTGCTGCCACCAGAAAGCTCTACTACCAGCTGGTCAACTATCCACAGGAGGTGATCCCGATCATGGATCAAACCATCAAGGACTGCCTGGTCTCCCTCGTCTTGGATAACGCTCCAACTGGCTCTGAGGCCGAGCGTGATACCACTGTTGACCGGATCGAATCTTCCGTCTACAAAGTCCGGCCTTACAACATCGAGACCCATAAGGGTATGCGGGAGTTGAACCCGAACGATATCGACAAGCTTGTCTCTGTGAAGGGATTGGTGATCAGATCCACTCCTGTGATCCCAGACATGAAAGTGGCCTTTTTCAAATGTAACGTTTGCGACCACACGGTGATCGTCGAGAACGACAGAGGACTCATCCAAGAGCCCAACAAGTGCCCTAGACCGATCTGCGGTGCCACCAACTCGATGCAGTTGATCCACAACCGGTCCACATTTGCCAACAAGCAGGTGATCAAACTGCAAGAGACCCCAGACTCTGTTCCAGATGGCCAGACTCCTCACAGTGTTTCGCTATGTGTCTACGACGAGCTTGTCGACTCTTGCCGTGCTGGTGACCGTATCGAGGTCACTGGTATCTTCAAGTCGTCTCCTGTCAAGGTCAACCCAAGACAGAGAGCCATGAAGGCCCTTTACAAGACATATATGGACGTGGTTCACATCCAAAAGGTGGACGCCAAGAGATTGGGCCCTGACAACACTACACTGGAGGCTGAACTATCCAGCGAGATGGAAGTCGCAGAGACCAGAGTGCTGTCAGAAGAGGAAGTGACCAAGATCAAAGAAGTGGCCAAGCGGTCCGACTTGTACGAGTTGCTTGCACGGTCGTTGGCACCTTCGATCTACGAGATGGACGACGTGAAGAAAGGTATTCTGTTGCAACTGTTCGGTGGTACCAATAAGGACAATAAGAAGACAGGTCGCACCAGAGGAGACATCAACGTGCTTCTCTGTGGAGACCCATCGACTTCTAAGTCGCAACTGATGCAGTACGTTCATAAGATCGCTCCTAGAGGTATCTACACCTCTGGTAAAGGATCTTCCGCTGTGGGTCTAACCGCCTACGTCACCCGTGACATCGACACCCGCCAGCTGGTCCTGGAGAGTGGTGCGTTGGTTCTCTCTGACGGTGGTGTCTGCTGTATCGATGAGTTCGATAAGATGAGCGACGCTACACGGTCGGTGCTACACGAGGTTATGGAGCAACAGACGATCTCGATCGCCAAGGCTGGAATCATCACAACTTTGAATGCCAGAACCTCCATCTTGGCCTCGGCCAACCCTATTGAGTCCCGGTACAATCCTAACCTGCCTGTGACCAAGAACATCGATCTTCCACCAACTCTGTTGTCGAGATTCGATCTGGTGTACCTGATTCTTGATAAAGTGGACGAGAAGACAGACAGTCAACTGGCTCGCCACATTGCCGGAATGTACTTGGAAGATGGACCTGCCCATGCCACCAAGGAGGAGTTCTTGAGCGCCGACTTGCTTACCGCATACATCCAATACGCCAAGGAGAAATACCAACCAACCTTGACCGAAAGTGCCAAGAACGAGCTGGTCAGATGCTACGTGGAGATGCGTAAGCTCGGTGAAGATGCTCGTGCCTCTGAGAAGCGGATCACCGCCACTACTCGTCAACTCGAGAGTATGATTCGTCTGTCTGAGGCCCACGCCAAGCTCCGTCTATCGACAGAAGTGACTCTGGGCGATGTGCAAGAGGCCGTTCGTCTGATGCGATCCGCACTCAAGGATTATGCCACAGACCCTCTCACTGGAAGAATCGATATGGACTTGGTCCAGACGGGACAGACGTCTACTGAGCGCAGAATGACAGAAGACCTCACGAAACGTGTTGCTGAAGTGGTCAACCAGGAAGGTTCCATCCAGTACGAGGCGCTTCTGACCAAGCTCAACGAGACCTCGTCGGCCAAAGTCGAGAACTACGATCTCACAGAGGCTCTTCGCCGCTTGGAGGCTGATGGGCAACTGGTGACGTTTGGACGCGGACACCGTCGTGAGATCCGTGCCAACCGCCAGGCATAGTGTAAGATAAAGTAAAGGTATTTTAGTGTATATCGTTGTAGGTAGTAAATCCCAAAACGGGCCTCCTCGCCCCTCACCCCTACACCGGTTACGAGCACTAGCCCCCAAAAGATTCCTCCCCTGGACGAACGAAAAGAGTTGTAAAAAAAACCTTCATTGGCTTAAGGTCACCACAATAATGTTCGCTGGAAGACAAGCAATTAGATCGGCCACACGGTTTGGTGTGAGACCAATTGGTATGAGATACGCTTCTACGAAGTCGATTGGCCAGAAAGTGACTGGATTCGTCGACTGCGCCGGCTACTGGACCAAGGTTGTTGGTGAGGTGTCAAAGCAGGTCTACGCCAAGGAAGGTCTGGCACCACCTAAGCTCGCTGAGTTCACCAAGCTGTACAACCAGTTCACCGCCGAGACGAACGCTTTCTTGAAGAATCCTAAGGCTGTTGTGGACGGTGCTGTCACCATTGGCAAGAAGTCCACGTCTGGCGACTGGATCAAGTACGCATGCTACTTCGTTCAAATCGTTGGTTTCTTCTCTATTGGAGAGATCATTGGAAGAAGACAGATCGTTGGCTACCCTGATTTCGGTCCAAAGACTGCATTGAAGAAGAAGGAGGCTGCTGACGCCGCTTCTGCTGCTGCCGTTGTTGCTACTCCAGCAGCCCAGCCAAAGGCTTAAGTGGAACGTACCATAGATGTATTAAAGATAGTACAGATGAGATATGATTAGTAGTGAAATGCTTAGTGATTAGTAGTGAAATGCTTGCTAGATGATGATATCACACCTCCTTGCTCCGCCTCTGCTTCTTGGTTTTCCTGTATGCGGTACTGATCCGCTTCCGATCAATGACTCCCTTCTTCAGCTTTCTCCGTTGATCGAGCGTAAGTTTAGGCAGTCCCTCTCGCATCCACTCTGGAACACCTTCCACAGATCCGCTCTGCTTCATCGCATTGATCACAATCTTAACTGCATCGATGTCGGGCCTAGTGTAGAAAGTAATGGCCCGACCAGCTCTACCAGCACGTCCTGTACGACCGACACGGTGCACATAAGCCTGGGTTGAGTTGGGCACATCGTAGTTGATCACCAGATTGATTCCCTTGAAATCGATACCACGGGAAAGCACGTCCGTGCAGATCAAGCACCACAACTCGCCCTTCCTGAACCGCTCCAGGATGGCCTCTCTCTGTTGCTGAGTTCTCTCAGCGTGGATCACATCCACATTCAACCCATCGTACAACAGCTCGTGGAACAGAGCCTTGGCACGCTGAATCGACTGTAAAAAGATGATCACTGGCGGCTTGAACTCTCCCTGTTGAATCAAGTCCCGAATGGCCACCAGTTTACCATGCTCATTACCACAGAACACCAGCTTCTGCTCGATGTTGGTGTTGGCAGCCTGCGCTTTACCAATGATGATTCTTTCCGGGTACACCATGATGCTGTTGCCGAGCTCTTCGACGCTCGATGTGATCGTCGCAGAGAATAGAGACCGACGCAACTTCGTGTTGGTACATGCTGCCAAGACCCGGTCGGTCTGCTCGAGGAAATTCGACTCAAACAGTTTATCTGCCTCATCAATGACGAGATCTTCCACATGCGACAAGTCCAGGCGCTCCGCTTCAACCAGGTCGATCAACCGGAGAGGTGTTGACACCAAGATATCAAACTTGGCTGAACTGATGACCTTGTTGCGCAACTTGCCGGCCAGGCTTTTATTAAGATAGCCCACCTTCAATTCAGGAATATCCTTGGCCAGCTGTGACAATTGCACAAAAATCTGGTATGCAAGCTCTTTCGTAGGCGAGATAATCAGACCTCTAGTGCCGTTCTTCTTGCCCTTCTTCTGGGTCAATAGTTGCACCATCGGGATTAAAAAGGCCAGAGTCTTTCCAGATCCAGTCGGCGCACATCCTATCACATCCTTGCCCATCATTGTAGCAGGAATAGCCTCGCACTGGATCGGTGTAGGCTCCACAAACCCTCCATCGGCCAGATTCTTCAACAGTGTCTTATTGAGGTTGAATCTGCTCACCAAGTCTTGGAAAGATCCGATCGGCAGTGGAGCATCCTCAGAATTCACGTTACAGTTGTATGACTCTCTCAAAATGCGAGCATCCTCCTCTGTTTGAATGATAGGAGGAGCCACTTGCAACTGATTGTGCTGCTCTTCCTCCTCATCTTCATCTTCTGTAGGCAGCTTTTCTTGCTTGTGGAAGAAATCGACTTCTTGCTCTACCTCCCGTTCCAGGTTCTTCTGCTTGTCCGATTTGTCAACGGAGCCCTTCGCTGGCTTCGGTAACGAGGCACCTCTTGTGAGCGCCCTGAACAGATCCATCGTATATGTCTGATAAAATTCTCTTGAAATCCTTCAGGTTTTTCAAACTTGAAAAATTTTATACCTCACCATCGACCATGTCTTGCTTGAAAGGGTTGCGAATGACCGCCAGGCTCGCAGGATCACCACTGTGGAACGGTATGAGGACACCTACACACACCAATACAGCAATACAATGTCGGACAGTGGTCTTCGTCAGAGGTTCCCGGGTCCGTGGTCTCGTTAGAGATCCTGAAGAGATTCTTCAATCGAACGGAATCAAGTACGCACAGAACGATCAGACTCTGTCGTCGGTCAAATCATACCTGGGCGACGAGTACCAGTTGCCGGATAAGTTGCTCTTGCAAGCCATCACACATAAATCGTTTGCTCACGGCACCAAACCATACAATGAGAAGCTTGCCTTCCTCGGAGAGGAGCTGCTGAGGCTAGGGGCTTCCAAGCATGCTTTAAAGAAGACCCCAGAGTACCAGTTTGCAGTCAACGACATCAACTTCGACTCTCTTGGCTCTCTGACTCAGAGATTGCTCGTGACAGACCGGCTTCTGTCACAGTACGCTGACCAGAAAGGCATCGATAAAGTGTTCTTCTGTCGGCCAAGCGGCGATGAAAAACCAAAGAGAATGTACTCGACGATCTTGTCGTCACTCGTTGGCGCCATAGCGTTGCAACACGGCAAGAAGGCGGCCGAAAAGTTCATCGAAGACAGGGTCATCGGCGATCTCGTCCAAATGGTGGGAAACTTGTAAATAGAGGCACCCTGTGCCACTTGCAGATCTTCTGCGACCCACTGACAGTACATAACAGGCCTAGCAGACCAGCCGTCTTGCTGTATAATACTCAATAGAGATGATCCAGGATAATCCTTCTTTACTTAGCAAAGCCCAATTTTCTTCGTCCCTTTTTTTTTTCCAAAAGCGACGCGTTTTTCGATCCCTTCTTGTACAATGAACTCGGTCTCTGATCCAGCAGACTTCACGACTTACCACAGGTCCTTGAAGGTGTATTTGGGGCTCGCACCAGATCATCTGACCCCGGCCACTTCTCTACGAGTCGCCAAGGCCCGGCAGAAGCTCGGAAAGCTCACCGAGATTCAGTTCTATGATTTGAGTACCGACGTTTATGACGAGTTGCAACGTCGGGTCAACGAGAACAGTGAGCAGCCGAAGCATTTGCCTGCGCAGCCTGTCTACCACCCGAAGCGGAACCAGGCCAGACAGAAGCTATCGGTTTTGCCATCTCAGAGGTTCAAAGACTTGGTTAACGACGTTCTATTTGAGATCGAACGACGTGATCTGATCCAACCCCAGTATGAGCAACAGAACCAGACTGCATACGAATCCAAGCCTAGCCAGTACGAGCAGAAGCCAATTCAGTACGAGCAACAGCAAAGGCAGTACCAGGCGCAACCAAAGCAGTACCAGGCGCAGTCACAGCAACAGCAACAGCAGCAACAGCAGTACCAGGCGCAACCACAGGAGTCACAGGCAGATCAGTATGGCAATCAATATCAGGCACAGCAGTACGAAGATCAGACGACTACAAGGCAACCGCAGAACCAGCACGAGGATGCACAGCAGCAGTATGAACCGGCGCAAGCCAAGCAGATTGGACAGATCCCCGAGTCCGACAGGTACGCCGACATGACTTTAGGGGAGCCTGCTCCAAGAGAGATCAAGGCGGCCAAGGTGGTTCCTCAACGTGCAGAGCTCACTTGGAGCAGCGATGAGGAAGATGAAGGTACTGCACAGGCTCGCGAGGCTGTCAGAGGTGGCGACCTGACCAAGAAGCATGGCTCTTCGGACCTGAGAAAGGAGGCCCAGATCAAGAGTCTCGGACGCGAGCTCACTGACTTGCAAGACCAAGTCACCTCTCTGCAAAAGAAGAACCGCGACCTTGAGCAAAGAGCCACAGCAAGCAGCGAGTACAATGACAAGTACGAGGAAGCCAATGCATCGCTGCAGAGACAGATCGAGAAGAACCATCAATTGAGCGAGTCGTTGTCAGAGGTTCAACAGGAAAAGTCTCAGCTGGTGCAATTGACCCAACAGCAGCGTCGTCAGTTCTCTGAATTGCAAAGGGAGCTGAGTGCTCAAACTAAGGACAGAGAGATGGCTCCTTCACAGGACGATGTCGACGACCTCAATGCCCAGATCATCCAGTTGAAGCGCGAGAATGCCCAATTGGTCGAAGAGCACGCTAACCTACAAAAAGACAACGATAACATTCAACGGGATCTATCGAGCTTGCAAAAGGATCACCGTGCGTTGAAAGAGGACCACTCTGCATTGAAACAGGACCATAGTGCTTTGAAAGAAGAGCACTCTGCATTGCAAGACAGCCATATGGCATTGCAAGATGAGCACTCATCGTTGCAAAAGGATAACCGTGGACTGTTACAACAGACCCATGAGTTGAAGAAGTCTGCATCTGCTACTCCAACCAGGGAGGTCAAGGCTCCAACTAGACAAGTGAGTCTCAACGAGTCGCTTGACACTGCATCTGACATCACAGAGCTTCAAAGCTACTGCTCCACCACGGGACTCATCCCTGTAGATGCGGTCTCGGAGCTCTACTTGTCAACGGAATCTCTACTCAACTACGTGTCCGGCAAGAAACTGTCAACGAACGGTCTCTTCAGCGGGGTCTCATCTCTGACGTCTGCCGCAGAGCAGATCCTGAAATCTGCCCAGAGGAAGAACCAGTTCGACAAACAGGCAGCTACTCTGCGGTCTTCCATTGCCACTCTGCTGACGGTCACCAGGTACTACTCTCTCTATAAAGATGTCTGTCCTGCCCAACTGATGCATTCAGCTATCGACGATCTCTACTTTGCCGTGTGCGATCTGCTCAGTGTGGCCAAAGTGAGGGCCACTAGCGACAAACTGGCATCTACAGTGGCGTCGAAGAAGGTGAATGCATCGCCTGCCAAACCATCATCGAAGGGTCTTGAGCTGGACACTCCTCATACACCAATCTACGACGATTCACCATCGGTGAGACCGCTGCGGATGGCTGAGAAGTTGAACTCTCAGGAAACTAGCAAGGAGAAATCGTACGCAACACCTCCAAGTGCGTTGAAGCATGGACTAGGTAGCAAGATGAGTCCAATCAACCCGATCCAGGTCAACTCAGGATACCAGAAGAGAGATGCGGAGACTCCTACGAAATCAAAGTATGCGGCAAAGGACGCATCTTTCTACAAATCTGCGGACGTGAGTGTGTCTTCGCTGGCATCCAAGTTCTCGCATGAATCTAACGACAAGTCCCCCTCTTCGCAACGGTCAAGTCCATACAAGGACAACGATTCGGTGAGCCGACTAAAACAGAAGTTTGAGAGTCCAGAGTACTCGCAATCGCAGTCACAGTCACAGCCATCTCCACCTATCAAAGTCGGCAAGGGAACTGCAGAGTCGTTTGACAAATTTGGTGCCAAGCGGAGAAGCACAGACTCGGAGACTTCTTTGGACAGACCAGTGCCTGAGAGATCGTCACCTGATAGATCGATCTCCAACCCATTGTTGCACAGCGTGGGGCCATCGGAACCATCCTCAAAGGAGTCACAGTCCACGATCAAACCACAGACCATTGGGACCACAGGTGGTCTGATGTCGCCAATACAGACTCCGACAGAGCCGACATCGGGCCAACAGGAGGAAGACTTTGACATTGAAAAATTCAACACGTTGGACCCTGACAACACATTGAAAGAGTTGTTGCTATATCTGGAACACCAGACGGTGGAAGTGATTGCGGCAATTCAGAGATTGCTGTCGTCGATCCGGGATCCAAAGGCTACGAGGGGACTACTGGGCGACGCCGCCGATCAAATTGTCGATGTTGTGAAGCGAATGTGCGAGGGAACGCGGACTCTGATGAACCAGAGCAGGTACGCTGATACAATGAGCCACACCAAGTATGTTGTGGATGTTCTAGATGACTGCGTGGACCGGATGGCCAAGCTGTACGGGCCTCCAGCTACGAGACGCAACAGCGACTACGCAGACAAATCTTTCAAGCAGAGATCGGCAGGCATTGCGTTCGACATTGCACGCAGTACTAAAGAGCTTGTCAAGACAGTCGAAGAGGCTAGCCTGCGGGACGAGATCGCGGTCATCGACTCTCGGCTCAATAACCAGTAGAGTCAATATAATTGTTAGAAACACATCTAAACAAATCTGTGCAATCTGCGTCAGCCGCACGAATCTCACATTCTGCAAGATTAACGGTAGTGGTTACGGCAAGTAGAAATTGGGCCCAGACTGCAGGGGAAGACCGTCGTGGTTATCGGGGATCGGAGTTGAGAGATTTAAGCTCGATTGTGTGTTTGCTTGCCATTGTGAATGCAGTAACCACTTTGACCCAGCACGGTGTTGCCGAGATCTCGACTTTAATAAAACGGCAGTTTTCCACTTGAGACAAATCCTAGGATCGAGATCTGTTCGCGATACTTATCCCTCTAGAGAACTCAAGACTTATCTTAGTACCAATGAGCCAGCCACTATTAGAACCAGCAACAACGCGGCAGCCTATGTTGTTTGGAGGCCCCATCTACGGACCTAACCAAGGATTGCCTGCCTTGCCACAGCGCCAGATCGGGCTACCACCTATCAAGGAGCTTCTTGCCAACTTCGATAGGGGAAACAACTCCAACGGCCACACAGAGTCCAGAAACGGTTCAATTTCATCGATATCATCGACTCCATCGACTGCCAGCAGCAGTCCGCTCTTTGACCATTACACAATGGCTCCGCCACAGCCGTCCCCTGAGACCGATCTGGAGTCTGAGCTTGAACAACTACTTGAATTGACTCGACAGGCCAAAAGAGGCATCAATTACGTTATAAAGCAAGACCTGGATGATGGGTTTGCCAGATTACAACGAATCCAAGTCAAATTCCAACAATTGATGGCTTCTAAGGACCAGAACAGCATGGAAGAGCAAGCCGTGCGTGCGTTGACTACATTGAATGAGCCCAAGAGAGCTATGAGTTGCTCTTGCTCCTCATGTGCACCATCAATGCCTGTGTTGAAACCATTGCAAGTCGAGCAACCGAAGTTGCATCCAACGCAACCGACACAACCGACACAAATGCAAAGACAGGTGCAACCACAGCTACAACTACGGCCATTGAAGTCACAACCAACGACACAGCAACCACTACCATACCACCTAAACATACACCAGCCACCAAATTGCAACTCACTAGATCACAGGTTGTCGCTACCAACCTTCGCTACCAAACGGGCCGTCGCTCCTAAAGAGGTGGTGAAACGGCGCAAGACGCCAAGCTTCAGTGCATGCAGTTGTGTGGACAAGAAATGCTACCATTGCAAGTCAAAAGATACTCCTGAATGGAGACGGGGGCCGGATGGAGACAGAACGCTATGCAATGCGTGCGGACTGTTCTACGCCAAGCTGTGCAAGAAGTACGGGCAAGAGAAAGCACGAGATGTGATGATGGACAGACGGCAGAAGGGTCAGGAGGCGGACCGCAGAGTGTCGTTATAGTGTAATGATAGCATTCTTATATGAGTCTACGAGTCAATGACTCGGTCTATGAACCTAGTACAACTGGACCAGGTAGAGCACAAACGGCTCGTAGTCCGTGTCAACCAGCGACGCGTAGTCATGCAGACTAGAATCATTGACCAACTTACCGTTCTTATCCGTGGAGAAGGCGTTGCCGCCGAGGTAACCGAACCGGGTGACGAGATCTTTCTTGGCACGGGAGATGGCCTTGTCGGTCTTGAGCCTTAAAAAGTAGCAGTAAAAGTCTGGAGGCAGGCCATAACGCAGCACCGACTCGACGAACGTGCGCAGGATCTTGATGTGCATCCAAGCAGACGATAACTCAGTGTATGCGCTCTTGGTGAGACGGATCAAATCGTTACGTTGCTCAGTCTCTGTCTTTGAGGCCTCGGCAAACTCGTTCTTCATCTGGTTGATGTTTTCCTCGGAGTAATCGAACTCACGTGGGATGAACTTGGCTTCACGTGCAGCATTGAGGAACTGTTGCTCATACTTACCAAACACGGTCACTCCGTACAGATAGTACTCTGAATCTTCAGTGATCTCGTGTGCACTGCGCGGCACGACGAACGGTGCCAAAGTCTCGTAACTGTCGAGGAATTGCTGCTTGACAGACTTTGGCACAACCACCAATTCAGTCACGAGGTGCTCCGATCCGAGCACAAAGTCGTCCTTGTTGACGAGATCGTGCAAAGAGCGCACCGTCAAGTCTCCGTTCTGCTTCCTCTGGGCCGCCAACAGGTTTGATCTGGCCGCAGTGTACGTAGAGTACGCATTCTTGACATCTGAATCCAACGACAACGCCTCGTCACTGATGCTCTTGATCAATTCGTCGATAGGCTTGTCCAAACGGTAACGGGAAGCGTTCCATTGGAAGCCCTCGAAGTATGCATCGACCGTTTTACCGTCGAGTTTCATCCGAGGCAGCACTGGCGACGTTGAAGTAGCACTGGAACCAGGATTCTGCACGTTACCAGTGATCTCCAAGTCCTTCAGGATGCTCTGGTAGAGCTGTGTGTCGTACTTGGACAGCTCGTCACTTTGTTCAACGAGAGAGTCTAACGTTCCCACCTTAAACTTGGGCAACTTGTACGGGGTCACCGTTACATCTCCACCGTTCACGTTGCGTTCCAACCATAGTTGTATGGAGTCCTCTGAACCCACCGACTGCGGCAATGACACCAGAAGGTATTCGGCAACAGGCTTCGACATTGGTTTTGCAGCCAAAAATTCGACGAAATTATTGCTGCTTTAAATGAGGAGGATTAATATACAGTGGCAGCCTGGGATTCACCGTCTTAGTTTGCCATTACATTTAGTTGGACTCATCATCGGCGTCTGGTAATTCGATGTCGTCTGTAGGTTGAGGGACCTCTGATTGGTTGCGATCTGCCCCAGCCTCTGCCTCGTCAGGTTCGTCAACTTCTGCTTCGTCAACTGGATCAGCTATCTGTTCAGGCTCTTCGGGCTCTTCAGATTCTTCGATCTCATCAACCCCATCGGGCTCAGGCTCAGGCTCATCGTCGTCATCGTCATCGTCGTCGTCGTCAGAACTCTCCTCTTTGGCCTCCTTTGCCAACAGTTCTCTCTCCCTATCTATATCTTGCTGTAACTTGCCAGCATCCGCCCCGTACTGCTTTATACTGCCAACACGGGCAGCCCACTTGGCCTTGGTCTTCATCAGCGTAGAAATCTGATGGTCGTAGTACTTGTCGTTCAATTGAACCAACCGGAACCTGACGCGGGCCTCTCGATGTGACAACTCGTCAAACCTTTTCACCTCGTCTCCATCTATACAGTACTGACCGAATTGATCGTTGTCAAAGGCGTCTTTGACCGTCTGCATATCCGCTTGCAACTTGGTCAGCAACGACTTTTCATCAGCGTCCTCAATACCTTCGACACCAATCAACTGGCCCACTTTGGAGGCCGGGAAGTCGGCAAACAAGTCTGCATACTGCCGTTGTAGCCGCTCGTTCGACAGCCGGTGCCGTTTCAAGCTCGCCAGCTTCATGTTGTTGTACTGCCTGCTCATCTTGTTCACTTTATCACTCACGTACGCGGCCCCAAGGTCGTGCAATGCGTTTTTGATCTCGTTCTTCTTCTTGACCACCTTGACGGTGTCCATCACCAACTGCTTGTGTATTTCATCGAGATTTGGATGTCCGCCGTTCTGGGCCTCTCTAATCGTATCAAGAGCCCTCTGTGACACTGCAAAGGACGCCTCAAGCAGCTCCTGGTACTCCTTGGTCTCGTTTTCTACCTCCTCTGTACTCTTTATGGTAGCCATCGGGGATAAATTTTACTGTGTGGGATCATCGTTAAATATCCATCCATCCATCCTCCTGCTATGGATTATCCTCCAGCGATAGTATTTGATCTCGACTATACGTTCTGGCCATGTTGGTGTGACACTCACATATCGATGCCGCTCAAGAGTGCTCGCCAAGGGAGGCTCATAGACAGTTCTGACTACGTTGTCGATCTATACCCAGAGGTGGTTCCGATACTGCAAGAGCTTCGGGCCAACAACGTCATGATATTCACAGCATCACGCACAGCGACTCCGCGCATTGCTAAGAGGATGTTGACTCTATTTGGTCTCGATGATTACATAGATGACTCTGAATGGGGGTATCATTCGAAGATTGATCATATAGAGAGATTAGTTGCCAAACATAACAGAACACGCCAAAAGGGCACCGATGGTCACCTTCGAACCGATCAGATCTGCCTGTTTGATGATGAATGGCGCAATCATGATGTTGAGAAGATCGGAGTAACGTTCTGCCACTTGAAAGATGAAGAGTTGACCATGGAAGAATTTAGGAAGGGAATAGAGAAGTGGCGGACTCGGCATGGGGATGTTACTAACTAACAGATCTCTCTGCTACTTCTGGCTCTTCGCTCCGATGCTTCCAGCTCTTCCTTAACTCTTCATTCGCTCCGTTGTGCTCCATTGCGCTTCGCTCCTCGCTCAATCTGTCACTTCATGATTCACTCTCAGATTATTTACACCCAGAACACTCACTCGCACCCGCTCAGATCTCTCAGATTACTTCTGTATTATTGCATAAATAGAACGGAACGGCAACGCCGCTAGATCAACTAGTCCATTCCATGTCGTTGTAGAAGGCCATCACGTATTCTCCATCTACTTGCTAGTCGCGATCGACGTGACGAGTGCAACCAGCTCGGCATGGCCCGCGTTCTCTGGAACAGTCACGTCTTTCTCCTTCAGATACTCACTCAACTTATCGTCAGTCCACTCGTTGTACTCACTGTCGACGATCACGGCGGAATCGCTCACTGGTGTAGTGGGAGCGACGTCGTCTGCATGCGGTGACTCTTCATCGTCCTTGCCCCCCAAGCAGGCAGGCTTAAGATGTGGGTACGTCTTAAAGACGAGGGAGGCCACTCCAACGATGGCAATCGCACTGATGGCAGCGACGCTCAGATTACGGCGAGCTTTGGCACTAACTTTAAAGCTTCCCATCGTTATTAAAAGTAGTCAAGTTTGAGTCGCGTAATTACTCTTGACTCTTTTTTTTTCATACTAATCGGTGGGCCGGGCTTATCAGGTGCATTGAGCTTCCAGATTTAGTAAGCGGGACCCGGTTAAAGTTTTGGAAGATCGAAGCGTTACGAGCTAGTGTTAATAGTATGAATGATTGATGTGATGTAATGTGATGTGTATTCCCTAAGTAAGATAACGAATGCGTAGTGGCTAATTCTGGACGATCAGGTTTGAATCCGAAGTCTCGTGCTTAGGCTCGTGCTTAGGCTCGTGCTTAGGCTCGTGGGACTTTTCCTTGGACTCGAGCTTCTTAGACTTGTGGTTATCGGATTTGTGCTCTGCCTTGTGCTCGGATTTCTCCTTGCGCTCAGACTTGTGCTCAGACTTGTGCTCGGCCTTGTGCTCCTTATGCTCATTCGACTTGTGCTCAGACTTGCGCTCGGCCTTGTGCTCCTTATGCTCATTCGACTTGGGCTCCTCAGATTTCTCCTCGTGAGACTTGTGCTTGTTTGACTTCTCCTCATGAGAAGCGTGGTCCTTAGATTTCTTGTCGTGGATCTTGTGCTCGGACTTGTGCTCAGACTTGTGCTCAGACTTGTGCTCGGACTTGTGCTCAGACTTGTGCTCAGTCTTCTCCTCACCCTCATCCTCGCTCTCTTGCTTCTTGTGGCATGGCTTCTTGTGAACTCTCACATCCGACTTCTTAGACTCGTCCTCTCCAAACACCGTAGTCCAAACAGAGTCAAAGAAAGTTGGCTTCTTTGGAGCAAACTTCTCAATATCTTGGTGTCTGTGTGGACGCTCGTGTAAGTAGTGTGGGTGCTCGCCAAATGCCTTCTCCTTGTCATCGTGGTGAGGACCAAAGGCATGTTCACTGTGCTTTCCATGCTTTCCATGCTTGCCCTTCTTGTGCTCAGGCTTTCTGGAAGGCAATGGCTCAGCAGTCTGGTACTTGTCGAGAGGAATATCTCCAATGTAGGCAGCGTTACCGAAGCCACCGACAAAGTAGACGCTCTCAACTTCAAACTTAACCCACTTACTGTCGTGGATTGGGTTGCCTGGGATCCAAGCGGTGGCCTCCTCGTGTCTACCGACGAAACATAACTGCTCAGTCTTGGAAGGATCGAAATCGACAAATTTACCCTTCAAGTTGAGCCTAGGACCGCCGGCGACGGACCATGGGAACTTGCCAGGATAGTGCCAGTCAACCTTCTCGTCTGGAGAGTGGTCTCCAACACGGATAGAAAGTGAGGCGTTGGAACCAGCCTCAATGTTCTTGTTGGAAGAGGAGATCTCAACCATCAGCATCATTGGGTTTCCGTCCTTCTGGCAGTCGGCGTAGTACTCGACAAACGAGACTGGGAACTTTTCGGAGTCCACAGTGTTCAGGTTTGTCAACGACTCTCTTGCCACGAGAGTCCGGGCAACACGGGCAGCCATATCGACATCGTAAGGTCCCTCAGGCAATTTTGGGAACTTGGCGTTGGCATGGTCAACGAGATCCGGTAGATCTTTCTTGGCCATCTCAACAGGCATCGACTCCACCATAGTGGCGAGTAATGCCAGTGCAACTGTTAATGAAAGCTTCATTGATGATGGGATAAATTACCAGGAGGCACAGCTATTATTTATACAAGCCATCACGAGCTTCGCCTCAAACAGAAATTCGATCGTCTGCCAAGCCTGCCAAGAATAGGAAATTGGGGATTTGTTGATAATTACTGGGGGAAATCGTCCATATCGGGTGGATCTGGCCAATCGCTACAGTAACCAGTAGAACCCGGTATGATAGCCACTAGAGAGAGGCCCAGTAAAACTAGAACAGTGATAATTGCGTGATATATTTCGGTAAATGAAACGGCTCAGCCTCTTGCTGATTGTGTCATAGAAAGAGAAAAGATTTCAAGCTTAGGCAACAAGCTCAAACTCCTGCATGGAGTCGATGAGCTCATCGTGGAGCTTGTTCCACTTCTGCTGCTGCTTCTTGCCGTAGTGCTTCCAGTACTTCTTCTCCTCCTTGCCGAACTGCTTCCAGCAAGCATCTGGGTCCTTGGATCCGATACACTCTTCTGGATCTGGCTCGGAGAGCTCCTCCATTGAAGGCTCCTCTGGGTCCTCAGATGGTGGGTCCTCTGGGTCCTCAGCAGGAGGGTCGACCTTCTTCCACTTCTTCTTCTGCTTCTTCTCGTAGTCCTTCCAGTACTTCTTCTCCTCCTTGCCAAAGTCCTTCCAGCAAGTGTCTGGGTCCTCGACACCAACACACTTGGATGGGTCAGGTGGGCCGCTCATGATCATAGGAGGCTCGGTAGGCTCGGATGGCTCAGAAGGTGGCTCGGATGGTTCCGAAGGTGGCTCGGATGGCTCCTTAGGGGCCTTAGGCTTCTTTGGGTGAAGCTTCTTCCACTTCTTCTTCTGGTCCTTGCCGTAGTCCTTCCACCATTTCTTCTTCTGTTTGTTGTAGTCCTTCCAGCAGGTGAATGGGTCCTTGGCACCAACGCACTTAGTTGGGCTTGGTGGGCCCTTCATGATCTCCATTGGAGGCTCGGCTGGGTCTTCCTTTGGCTCCTTAGGGTCCTTAGGGAACTTCTTCTTCCACTTCTTTCCCTCGTGCTTCCACTTCTTACCCTGGTGCTTTCCGTAGTGCTTCCAGTCCTTCTTTGGGTCCTCAGGGTGCTTTGGACCGAATCCGCCGGTGATCTCCTCGACGTCAGACTCGACGTCAGACTCACCTGGCTTCTCTGGGTCCTCCTTTGGCTCCTTAGGGTCCTTAGGGAACTTCTTCTTCCACTTCTTTCCCTCGTGCTTCCACTTCTTACCCTGGTGCTTTCCGTAGTGCTTCCAGTCCTTCTTTGGGTCCTCAGGGTGCTTTGGACCGAATCCGCCGGTGATCTCCTCGACGTCAGACTCGACGTCAGACTCACCTGGCTTCTCTGGGTCCTCCTTTGGCTCCTTAGGGTCCTTAGGGAACTTCTTCTTCCACTTCTTTCCCTCGTGCTTCCACTTCTTACCCTGGTGCTTTCCGTAGTGCTTCCAGTCCTTCTTTGGGTCCTCAGGGTGCTTTGGACCGAAGCCACCGGTGATCTCTTCGTCATCGGAGTCGGCTTCAGAGTCAGCGTCAGACTCGGCGTCCGAGTCGTCAACGTCCGACCACTTCTTGCCGTACTTCTTCCACCTCTTTCCCTGCTCCTCACCGTAGTGCTTCCACTCCTTGCCGTACTTCTTCCAAGGGTTGGCGGCAAGAATGTCCTGGTCAGCAGAGTCCTCATTAACGTCTCCAACCAGTGCACTCAAGGACTGTGAGATGGCAGCCAAGAGGCCAGGCTTCTCCTGGCTCTCGGCGACCTCGTCACAATCGTGCTTGACTGGGGCTCCCTCGACGGCAGCCATAGCCATCACAATCGATGTCAAAACTGATGCTCTCATAATTGTTGTAAAGTCTTGTAATTCATTGCCCCAGGCGGAGCCCCCCCTATATTTATACAGACGGCGAAAAGTGGCCCCGCCAATTTTATGACGCAGCAACGGGAAGCCGGTGGAATAATTAAAAAATTCTATCAGCGATAAGCCTTTAGGAAACTACAAGCAGTGAATACTGCCAAAATTCTGTCCTTTTCGGGTGGTATACTAGTGCAAAACGGGAAGACGCCTGCTTGCTAACGGAAAAAGTCCTGCTTGCAATGATATCCCTAGTAACAGCTCCGGCCAAATCCGGAACCAACCTTCAATCTAAGCCTAACCTACATTTATCAATATTTGACGTATGTACCTCGGCTTGCCGAGGTAGTCCTCCGGCTGCACACTTTGGCTGCTACTGACAATGGTATTTAAAATACATTGACTGTCTGCAGTGGTCAGCAACAAACATACGTTACGTTCGTAATTGCTCTATGATGTCAGAGTACTTAGCCACCAAAATTGCCCAATATGTATGTAGAACGAGGCCGGCGACCTACCCATTCCGCGGTAACTGCCGTACACTATTAAGAGTTTGAATGTTTTTATAGGGAGAGATGGCACCAAGCCAAAGGCAACTAAGTGTCTGCCTGTAGAGCCGGCAGCAGGAATGACCATTCATTCTGTTGAAATTGGGCACTGTCCATTGTGAAGACCGGACGGACAATCATACCGGCCATATACGATTGTCCGGTGGCCGGTTGACTAATGCGGCCATGAATTACTTCGATTGTGGGGTGTCGGATTACCGATGGACTATCGGCGCGTCGACACCGAACAGTCGCGCCGGCTCAAAAAATAGTCGCGCCGATTCCTCGCTGACACGAACACGCTCTAGCGTGCGTGCCTCCCAATTACTATACCGGAATGGGCGTAATGAGCGTGGCCAAGCCAGCCAAGAAAGACCGCTGTCCACGGCTTGGCTGCTACTTTACTAGATAACCATATGATCATGTTCTTACATAAGAAGGGCAAGGGCAACGGCACCAGCGATGCTTCCAGCGCCGGCAGCATTGATGTGTGCTCCACCGGTGTATGTAGCGATCTCAGCAGCAGCGGTGTCAGTGACAGTAGACGTGGAGGTGGCGGCAGTAGCCTCGACCTGACCATCGGTCTGTTGCTCGACAAGGGTGTCGGCAAGTGCAAGGGAAGCGAAAAGAGCAACGAGAGTGAACTTCATAATGATTGTAGGTGAATGAGAGATGAGGGCGTTGTAGCAGAACCCTGAACTTATATACCCATCGAGAGGGGTCGTTCCAGCACCGTGTTAAACACGCAATACTTCCATTTTTGGCAAGTAATTCGGACTTTCGTTACACCAACCGTGTTTCGCCCCAAAATCCTGAGCCGCATTTCCTACCGTGACATAACTTTATGCCTGCTACTGCATTTAAGGGACGCCAGAGGGGCCGCTCTCTCCAAAAATAGCCTCCACACGTCAGCACGGAATGGTTACACGTGAATGTGGCAATATAATTTGGAATGCGCTCGTACTGGACCAAATAGCCCCAGCTACCATCAATAGCCGTCTCCTTACCTCCTCCTTCACTATCAGGTGAGGCGGACCCCTTCTGAAAAATTTCTGGTGTTCACTATGAGCACTTCACTTGTAACTACAGACGACCAATGGAACGCACTGTACAATGAGTTCGAACTGTTGCATCTGGTCGCACATAGAAATGCCAACCAGCATCGTAGGGCCACTTGGTGGAAGAACTTCAACGTCCTTCATCGAAAACTCAGGCAGCTCTTGCTGCTACGATTAGACCAACAACTGTTCGAGAACGAGGGGAAAACCTGCCACTTGGTGTGGACCAAGCTCGGTGGGCCAAGATATGTGAAACGAACTGTGTTCAGGTCCCCGCAATTCACCCTCAAACGTCTTGCAAGGTATATATTGGTGAAGTTACTGCCAATATGTATGCGGATGAGTTACACTGTGATTGAGATGGGTCAATTCATAGCCTTAGGATTTACACTGGAGGGTATGGTTTCGAGGATATGGTCTGTGATGAAGGAGCTTGGAATGGATGAGCCGATAGCCACTGAAAATGTACAGGTTGCCGAGGTTAAATCAACTGCTGATGCAGTGCAGCCAGTTGAATCAGTTGAGATATCTGAGCCTTTGGAGCCGGTTGAGCCAGCAGAGCCAACCATCGAGCATATCACAACACCGATCAAGCCGGCCAAGAAGCACCGCAAGCATAGAACTGCCAGGAAGACAATGGATGATATATTTGGGTAATAATGGATAGAAAATAGATAGAACCAGTCTAGATCGTCCACCTATTCCAACTTCTTGGCCGCCCATGTAGGCTGTATGAAGCTGGCCTTGTGAATCTCACTGTTGTAGTACTTGAACAAGATATCCTCCTTCTCCTTAGCAAACCTCCTTGCAGGCTTGGAAACATCAGAACCACCTTTGGAGCAACAGAGCAATGCAATCTGACCAGATGTATAACTTGGAATCATACAATTAGCCACCTTTGCAAGAGGGAAAACCTCGTTGGCCACCCTTCTGAGTCTGGCCAGCTTATCAAGATCCAACCATATGTTCTCTGATGCCATAGAAACCATGATTCCCTCCGGTTCTAAAGCATCGTAGAGCAATCGAAAGTACTGCTTCTCAAAGAAGGCCTCGGCCGGTCCTTCTGGGTCCGACGAGTCTGTAATAATAACATCATACTTGTCTCCCTGTGCAGCATCTTTCAAGAACTTGAATCCGTCTGTAATAACGACATTCACCTTAGCATCATCGAATCCCTGAGCCATATTGGGCAGGTACTTCTTGGACAGTTGGATCACCATATCGTCTATTTCCACCAACGTCGCATTCTCCACGGAAGGATGTTTGACAACCTCACGCAGCACTCCACCATCACCACCTCCAATAACCAGTACATTCTTTGGGGCCCGATGAGAGAACATTGCCAAATGGGTGATCATTTCTTGGTAAGCAAACTCATCTCTTTCAGTACACTGTATTATACCGTCAAGAACCAGAACGTTGCCGAAATCGGTACTTTTGAACACCAGAACATCTTGAAACTCCGAAGTCTCATGATGTAACACCTTCTCAACCTTCAGACTGAACGATTGTCCTGGAAAGGCGTTCGAATTGACCTCTCTGAACCATCCATCGTCGATAAGATCGTCAACCATCGCAGAGGTAAATTTTTCAGTCGACCCATCATGAAGCATCCTTATCAGCACCTAGTGCTACGCTCTGACGGGCTGCTTTTTGCATCCGCTGAGAACAGTGTCTATGTTCTTAAAGGTACTGAACTGGTTTTCAAGTGGACAGACGAGGTGGATCCACTTTATAGCGTGAGAAAACACCATAAGGAGCTCTTGGAGAAGTACGAGAAAGACCAGAGCGGAAAGAAGCCACCAAAGCTCCCTCTTCCCGGTCCGGGCACTCCAGTCACCTTCTCATACATCCGTGGGCTTAAACTGTCCAGAAATGGACAATATCTGATCACATTGACGGATTTCGATAAAGCTGCAGTGATTTTCAAGATCGGCGATCAAGGTAAGCTTGAATTGGTGAAAAGACAACCATTTGCCAAGCGGCCGTGTGCTTTAACGACCTCACTGGATGACGAGCAACTCATAGTGGCAGATAAGTTTGGCGATGTGTTCCAAGTTCCTCTGCTAGGTGATGTTATTGACGAGAAAGACCTGTTACCTCTACTCGGCCATGTCTCGATGCTGACATGCGTTGACAACACTCTCGACGAGGATGGGAAGCAGGTGGTGATCACGTCGGATAGAGACGAACATATTAGAGTGTCGTACTATCCACAGAGCTTTGTGATCAAGAAGTGGCTCTTCGGACACCGAGAGTTCGTTTCAAACTTCGTGCTGCCAAGTTGGGGCAACGGAAAGGTGGTTGTCAGTGGAGGAGGCGACTCGTACATCTGCTCATGGCTCTGGCAACAGGATAAAGATCTCATTACCAAGTATGACATCTCCGAGATCGTTCAACCGTACTTATCAGAGAAGCATTTAGCACCATCAAAGTTCCAAAACGAATCCAACACACTCAAGGAGTACTGTGTTTCAAGCATTATTCCCTTGGACGTTGCACAGCGCGTGCTTGTGATATTCGAGAAGATGAATGTGTTGGCACTGTTCAAATTGTCCAGTGATGGCGTCCTGACCTTCGATACTACCGTCGAGACAGCTGAAGATGTCATCTGTGCCACTTACAACGATGAGCGTCTGATCGTGAGCATGCCTAGCCACGCTCAAGAGTACTCAGTTGGAGCGGATGGCATCCAACCGTCAGTGAAACTACCACTACTTGGAGCCGATATCGACAAGAAAACGGTGCCGTTGTTCACAGTCAACGGCCTAAGGAAGCGTCGGGAGTTTTAAATAGATACATAGATTACAACCACCCTCTACTCTTGGAAAAGTTCATCTCGTCAAGCACCCCATCCAGTTGCACACCGTTCAACAAGATCTGCGACCGGCCTGCCACCGATACCGTCCACTGAGACCGCAGCAGACGAACGGCAATTACTTTCGGTGCACCGTCACCGTCATCCATCTTATCATCACGCTGGTTACAAGCCACCTGAGTCTTGCCAATAAGCTTTGCGATCCAGTCTCTTCCGAGGTCGAGTCCGTTCAACCTGGCAGCACATTCCTCCATATGAAGCAGGAACGTGAGCTTGCAGTGGTTGTTGGTGTTCTCATACATGAGGTCGTCCGAGACCGCAGACAGCAGACCGTATAATTTCCGGGCAGTGGCATCATTGACAGACATGCTAGTGAACGAGTCCTCGATGTTGATCAACAGAGCCACCTCTGCCGAGTCGATTTGCAGAACCAATGTTCTAGGCTGCTTGTCCAAGTATGGGCGCGAGTAACCGACGAGCGTGGGGACCTCACAACCTTCTGGTGGACCAACGAGTCCAGATGATTTCACGTCGTTGTAACCGATCAGGATCTGAGGCGTGCCATCGAACGGATTCGTTGAGATGGATGCCTTGACGAACGACTGTTGCAACTTGAAAAACCGGTAGTATGTGCACTCATCGATGAGTGCCTGACGGTGGACATCGTCACCATCCAGCTTAGGCATGTAACCTTCGAAAGCAGCCAAGAGCTCTTGGAACAGGAACGGGCTTCTGGCGACACAGAACGCTGCCATAGGAGGCGGCCGGAGCACTGCGTTACTTGTGAGGAACGGGTCGCTGCACAGAGTGTTATACATGACAGTGAAGAAGTTGGGCGAGTTGTCTGGACTAAACAGCAACGCCTTCGGGATGTGGAACCTCGTGCAGCCCACCCTGACCCAGAGTCCCTCATCCAACAGCCTCGAATGGAGTCTTTCCAAGTGGAAGTAGGTGCAATCCGCGAATAGGTAGAGGAACTCGAACTCGTCTTCCACTGCAATTGCATAGCCTCTCAGATGCATGGCGATCTTCTCGAACACTCTGGGAGACCTGTCAATGGACAACGTCTTGCCCTCGTTATCAGGGTTACCGAAGAAGTCGGTGAAGTAGGACGGAGAGTCATAAGATAGCGACGCTCCACTGAGTCTGAACAGTTTCCCGCCCAGTTGGATCGAATAGATGTGATCATGGGGTAGCACATTGGGGATCTGTGGGTCTTTCCTCGTGACAGTCTGTTTTACAGCTGGTAAAAGGGCCATGATGGAGGAAGTGAAGGAGGAAATTCTCAAGTGTATGGAGATGAGATTCGCGAGAGTAGTAGTGGGAGTAAATAATGCAATTGCCAGTCTGAGTAGCTGAAGGAGAGGAAATGACACCAAGCAACCCATTAAGTACCCAGCCAGAGACGCACTAAGCACGCACTAAGCTCGACTAACACCAACGAGGAGCTCTACGTTAAACATCATCTACAACAGACTAACCTTTGGTGATGCATTCTCGCGGTATCCGCGTAGGTAAAGCGTTATGTATATTAAATGAAGGAGAATGGCGTGTGTTGAACCCGCCTGCCAACCGTTGGCTTACCCATTCAGAACTTCATGGCGTGAGGCTTGTCGCCGTGCTTCAAGGAGAATGTCTTGGACAAATACTGCTTCAACAGTGGAGTCTTCTTAATCTCTGTGATCAAGAACTTGTCGACGGTCTTCTGGTCCTCAACACGCTCGGCCTTGACTTCCTTCTTCTCTCCCTCGCCAAAGAAGTCCTTCTCAGACTTCTTTTTGGTGGTCTTCTCCTTGGCAAAGTAGCTGGACTCGAACTTGGCCAAGTCCAGGCCGTCCACGGAGATCTTAGTGGAGGTGGCAATCACGTATCTGGAGTTGACTCTTCTGAGTGGCACACCGTTGACCTTGAATGGGCCGGACACGAGCAAAGTACCGTCGTCGAGTTGCTTCAAGTAGACAACTCTCTTGCCTCTGAATCCTCCGGCAAGGATGATCAGAACCGTGCCGGGAACCAACGAAGGTCTCAGCTTTTGGATTTTCTTTTCAGTAGCTGCTGATGACATCCTATAATCTATCCCTAATCCAAACGAACCAAGTATTCCTCTCGGTGAGTAATAGAGCTGTAGAAGGGTGTACAGGTCAAATTTTTCCTCAAGTAATCGTGTGGTGCAGGGATGCAAAATTAAGTTGCGTCTTTGAAACCCTCCATAGAATCACGTGAACGTCACGACAGAGTACTGGGATTTTGATTCCAGTGAGAACACGCCTAGGCAAGGTACGTATTCGAAGGAGGAGGTGGTTTGAGGCGGGGTCGATCCATACACTGTTGAGTGGGACGATTTCCAGTCAATATTGTCCAGAGTATCGGTGAATGTGATCGTTGGATCGGGCTTTGACTGCTCGTTATATTCCCCCTCGTCTTTAAAGGTGAGAGCGCTCCATTCAACTGGCGCACCCTTTGGCATGCCTGTCACTTGCACTATGATCAGTAGATCGTCACCAGCGTATTCAGTGTATGCCTTTCTAACGAGCGGACACCAGCTGGCGTCGGTGACGAATGCAACTGTTATGATATCGACGGTGTATCCGGTGACTTCCTTGACTCTGTGTAGATGTTGAAGAGATAGGCAGGTTGCCAGGCTTGGATCCAGTTCCAACTCCATATTCTTTGGGATTAGAGGGATCTGGCCACTCAAGTAAGCCACCTGGCCATTACTCACAGTCTGTGAATATGGTCCGATGTTGGATGGAGCCCAGTATGATCTGCTCTGAACGTGCAATCCGTGCTTCTTGGTCAGATCTGGGATGACTCTGACCGAAAGAAGAGCCTTGAATGGCTCAGGCAAGGCTGTTTCCACACAACAACGTGCCGGTGGCAGTGGCTCGGTGAAATAGGACTTATAGATGGCGTTGATGGCAGCAAATTCAGACATGTCAGAGATGAACAGGTTCGCCGATTGGATGTTTGCAAAGGTAACATTGTAATGATCCAGGTGGATCTTCAACTTGTCAAAGATGTCTATAATCTGGTCCTCTGTTGACGTCTTAGAGGAGCAGAGGTTGGAAATGTAGATTGTACCAGAAACTAGCGAAGCTCGCTCCAGAGAGATGTAATCGTACGAAGAGATTCTAGTTGCACTGGAAGAGTCGCCCAAAGGCCCAAGATCTTTCACAATATCATCAAATGGCTCAGTGAGAAGAGGTGGATGTGCCATATTAATCACCCCACTGCCCGTTGGCTCTTTGGGAACCACCTCAACGTCGACTTTCAAGTACCAAACCTCATCGTTGGTATGTCTAACGATCCGTTTCTTGGTCAATATCAATCGGCCGTTCGTAAAGAACGGAGCATCCAACACCAACGTCTCGAACTCTCCACCTTCACCACACACGTGAACTCCAAAGCGGTCGTTCAACCTCGTGAGAACAGGATAAGCCTGTGCAAGTGTCATGCCAAGATTCTTGTCATTCAATCCGATGGCAGCAACTTTGATCAAGATCGCCTCCATATCGGATTGAACCATCTCGCCCATCAGCTCAGACTGGTTTCTCTGCCACAGATACGACAGACTGGTCAGGCCCAGACGGCTGCAAACGTCCTCAACCCTCGTTCGTTGATAGTTTGATAGAATGGCTCCAACACTGACACCTTTCACTTCTGGGTGCTCTGAAATGACCTGTTCCAACAGTAGATACAGATCTTCGGTCTCATCCTGTTCAGTACACTTATACTCGAGTTTCTGGTTGCTGCTGGTGCCCTCAATCATCCGTCTATACATAGGTTTCCCTATACACTCGCTGTACTTCTCTAGAGCACTGTATCCGACCGTTTGATACATGAACGAGTCGATCTCGTCATCATCTCCCGGCTTCGGATACAGATTTGCCAGACAGACGAGCTCGTGCCCGTTGGCCTGGCAGTGCATGATATTGAAGCAAGAATCCTTACCTCCAGAGACTAAGGCTACAAACTTCATGTTGAATAAATTTTACCCATCGCCTTGAAGCTTATCGTGATTGATGTCTGGTGTCAAAGGGTCAAGCAAGCCCCCAGTGGACCTGAATTCTGGACCAATCGACCTGGACTGGGTAAAGGGCCAGTTTAAGCGGATCGAGGCGTCCCGAGCAAGGGCTATGAGGGCTGCAGCCACGTCTACGGATCCAACCACCAGGGCAAGGTATAACCGTCTAATTCAAGAACTGGGACTTCGAAGCCAAGTCAACGAAGCTCGTATGGACGCAAGGTATCGTTCCATAGGTCGCTGGGACCTTGCAACGGTACCAGATGACGAGTGTAAGGCCATAGATGACACTCCGTATGCTCTGATGGAGTTTAACCCAACTTTCGTCAACAATTCCAAGAGCCGTGCGAAGAAACGGGCCTCTGAGGGCAACCATGAGTTCATACAGCATAAATCTGTCAAACGACGCCCGAAACTGGGAACGGAACCCAAGTCCGGCGGTAAATCATCCCATAACTCCGTTCCACCACCCCCACCTTTAAATGATCGGCCTACGTTTCCTCCAGTGCCGACATCGAAACATAGAAGAACAGAATAAACTTGGCGGCTGGATCTGTTGTGTTTGGTCTGTTCTACTTTGCTATATACGTCAATTAGTACCTACTATTCAGTGATCTCTGTCCAAATCTGACACCCGCAGCCCCAGTAATTTCACCGCCCGACTCTCCCCGCCCTAGCAGCTTCTACCGAGCTTCGCTTACAGTTGCAAAAAAAACAGACAGATCGGAGGAGCCGCACGTTTACGTCTCCATCGGTTGCCGTTAGCGATGATCTATTTTGGTGCCGTATTCTGATTATATAAAGACCGGTTTCGCACATTATCTGGTTCGCAAACGATGTACAGAGTTCCTTTGAGATTCACTGCTACGAGATCGGCCAAACCGGTTCTCGGTAGCGTTATCGCCACCAGATGGCTATCTAGCACCAAGGGCAAGCTCAGCACCACTGCTACGGAGGTCCCCCCTCACAAGGTGGCCGCCTCACCTAACCCGGACAAGTACCTCGACTCCTATACGACGCCGGAGTTGGTCGGCTACGGTGCGATCGGTCTGGCCACGTCTTCCAAGCTCGTTCTGGATGCCGTGGTCAAACTGTTCCCTTACTGTCCGATCTGGCTCATGAAACTGCTCGTTTCCAAGAACTACTGCGGAGGTGACAACCTCGAAGAGATGCGTCAGACCGCCGAAAGACTCAGCAAGCGTGGCATCAAGAACATGATGGTTTCTTACACCGTTGAAGCTTGCGATGGCCGTCAGATGTCTGTGTCGATTGAGAAGATTGTGGAAGAGACCAAGAAGTCAGTGACGGACCTGCTCGTTCCTCACACGATCCAGATGATCTCGGAGGCTGGTGCTGGACATCAGAACGAGATCCCACCAGGTTACGTGGCTCTCAAGCCAACTGGGCTCATCGAAGGTGCTGCCGATATCTTGCTTCACTATAAGGAAGAGGCGTACCAGGCCAAATACCAGAAGCTGTTTGACACCTGTGCGGAGATCATCGAGGAGATCGAGCAACACAACATCCGGTTGCACAAGCAGATCCCGGGAAGACACTCGCCATTCATCGTTGCCATCATGGACGCCGAGCGTAACGACTTGCAACAGGCCGTTTACAAGCTCCAGAGAGACCTGATGGCCAAATTCAACAAGACCGAAGCCACTGTCGTCGGTACCATGCAGATGTACTTGAAAGAGTCGACTCCAAACCTCTTGAAAGAGGACGAGCTTGCCCGCAAAGGTGGCTACAAGCTCGGTTGGAAGCTCGTTCGCGGTGCCTACATTCACACCGAACCCGACAGAGGTGTCATTCACGACACCAAGGCCGACACAGACGCCAACTACAACGCCGGTATCAAGAGAGCCCTCAAGAACCTCTCGTCTGAGAACCCAACAGTGGGTCACCTCGTTGTCGCTTCTCACAACCCAGACACCCAGCGTATGGCTACCGATTTGCTCTCATCTATTGCCAGTGAAGAGGCCCGTGCCAACGTCGTCCTGGGACAGTTACTCGGTATGGCTGACAACGTTACCTACGATCTGATCCAGAACCGTGGAGTCAAGAACATCATCAAGTACGTTCCTTGGGGACCACCTCAGGAGACCAAGTTCTATCTCCAGAGAAGACTCGAAGAGAACGGCGATGCTGTCAGAGCCGACAGTGGCCTGCCTCTGTTTGTTGCCGCCAACAAGGCTCTTTTGAAGCGTGCCATCTGATCACACTCTGCCTCTATAGAATATACGGTTAATCAATAGTAAAGTACTAATCTATCTCACTTGAAGTAACGATCCATGAACCGGTGGTGGAAGTCGCTCCGCACCATATCGTTCATCACCCGGTCCTTTTGAGGTTTGTGATGCTTGTGATGGAACACCGTTGATCTCCACGAGCGAGAAGTGCCCTCCTTCATCAGAGGATTCGATTCTTTGGCTCGTTCTTGCTTGGCCTCTTGCTCCTGTTTCTCTTGCCGCTCTTTGCGCTCTTGCCGGACTTTTGCGAGTTCTTTGAGGAGTTCTTCATCGAGATCAGAGTCAGAGTTTGAGCCCGAGTCCGAGCCCGAGTCTGAACCCTCGTTAGACTCAGAAACAGAAACAGGCTCCTCTCCATCTTTAACAACCTCAACTTCAGCTCTAACGGCTTTTTCACCAGCTTCTTCCTCTGCTTCCTCAGCCTCTTCACTCTTCCCGGCCGCTGTTGGGCCCTTTGACTCCTCTACTGGCCCCATAGCGCCCTCCTCACCCGTCAGCCTCTTCTTCATCTCCTCGACGTCATCCTTATCAACATCCCATTCCTTCTCATCAAAATCCTCATTAATTCTGGTCTTCTTCCTGAATTTCAACCTCGTCTGCGATGGTAACCCCCTCTTGTGTTGAATGGTGCTCCTCTTACCACCTTTAGCCCTAGCCTGGTCAAAAGTGGGTCGATGTGCCGTCGTCATAGAGTAGTTGACTTGTAGTAAAGAATTTATTTACAGAGCAAAACACACATTCTTCCATGGACGATTCCGTACAGCCCGAGAAGCCCAGCGTGGCGGATCCTGCGACCGCCGTCGAATCGATACAACCATTGGAAAGATCTGTGTCGGTGTTGGACTTTGCATACTCTTCGGATGACCCGTTACACTATGGTATATACAACAGTGAAGAAGAGTACAGGCAAGATGCTTCACGAGACGATCTCGACGATAACAAAGCATACGACGACGACGATGATGACGGCCAAGATGCAAATGCCGACCAGTTCGTTGTAGAAGTGTCAGAAACGAACGGCGAGGAGTCCGACTCCGATAACGGTGAAGACGAAGTGGTACACGCCGTGGCGCTGTATCGGTTTGTGCCGGAGAACGAGAACGAGCTGCCATTAGAGTCGGACCAGATCATCATTATAAAGTACGAATACGGTGACGGATGGCTGGTGGCGTTTGATCCAGCCACCGATACTACAGGACTCGTTCCATCCAGCTATGTGCAAATAGTGGGCAATGAGGTGGAATTCGCTGGCGAGGTGATCGATGAGGAGGAATCCTCCACAGCTACACAGTACCTGCCAACAATGCTGAGGGATAAAACTACTGACGACGATGAAAAGGATGACGTCAATACCAACACTGCTGCGGAACTTGCCAAGTTGCGAGTTTAGCATTTGAAATCATATATAGAGAGTCTTTACTATACACCATGCTATGATATGGTCGGTCGGCGTTGTACCGCCGCCACTACTACTATTGTACAAGACCGGCTCACGAGTCAATCTGGTCCTCCCAGTTGTCCTCGTTGATACCCGACTGGTCTTTCTCTTTCAACAGCGGTCCACCCAACTTGGTCAGTAACTCCATGACAGCTTTCCTCACTTCAGGATCGGTCTGTTCCACCACATCGTCCACTTGAAGAAGCTTGAAACCTTCAGTGAGAGCGCGCCTAGAGTCACGCAGCGTCTCGTAAGTGGAATCTTCCTTGGAAACCTTCGTCTTGATAGGATACTTGGTATAGTCAAGAGAGATCGTTCTAGGATCTTCAATGTTGTTCTGCCTGCGCACAGCCTCCAAGTAGTTTGCAAATCCTCCCAAGTAGCTGCTCTCTATGGACTGATCGTTGATATCTTGCACAGAGGCAGCAATCTCTGCAGCATCTTCAAATAGGCCCATCTCTATAGCAAACCTGGCCAATGCCACCAAAGGATCGGCAAGTGCCAGATACTCTGCCTCGGTGCGGGCCTGTGCTGCCAATGTAGCGTTCTCAGTAGCACTCTGCTCAAGCAGAGCCTTTTTAGCACTGAACAACTCCCATGCTTTCTTGATAGCCTCAGATGCCTCTTGAGCACGTTGCTGGGAGATCCGAATACTGGCTAACAGCGACCAGGCCTCCGGGTTGGTTGGGTCCAACTGCATCGACTTGTCTATCCAGCTGTCACACTCTTGCTCTGCAGACTCTTCCATGCAAAGGTCCGTCATCCAGATCTCTATGATTGCAAAGATCGCCTGGTTCAACTTGTCTTGCAAATACTCCTTCACTTGGGCCTTGTCCCCACCGTAGGCGTCCATTAAGATGCCCAAATCCTGGCCATCTCCTTCTAACGATTGCAACTGCGCAAGCAGTCTATTAACGCCCGTTTCCAACAACTGTTTCCCCTCTGGGCCACCACTAATCTGTCCAAGGTACAAGAACTTCTCCACTCCCTTCAATGCCTCTGGATCCAGCTCGCAAGCCTTGGTTAAAACCCCGTATGCCTTGTCTAGCTGCCCATTCTCTAAGAGAGTCTCTCCAAAACTCTCCAGGTAGACTGGATCGTTCTGAAACTCATCCCAGTGCTCCTCTAATATGGTGACAGCACGTTCCGGCTCAGATTCCGATACATACCTCGATGCCTGCGCTATCAGACCACCCAACTTGTCAGAAACACTCATCTTTAAAGGTTGAAAACTTGGGATAAATTTCTTCACCGAGATGGATCCATTAGAAGAACAGAAGCAGGAGATAGAGATCTTACAGAGCATCTATCCGGATGAGTTTGAGCAGGTCTCTCAACATGAGTTCACGATTAACCTCCGACTCGACACAGAGAGCGACCGCACCCACTATATAAAGCTCCAGATCAGGTACCCTAAGGACTACCCAGAGGTTGTTCCAGAGATTAAGGTTTTGCCAGGAGATGGAGACGAGGTGGACGAAGAGGACGAGACCGACGACGAGGAAGACATCGACGAAGATGCTGCTGCCATTAGAGACAGCAAGAAGGCCATCAATTTGATAGAGACGGTCACTTTGGACGAAGATGACATGGCAGTCTTGGCCAAAAGACTCGAAGAGGAGGCCGAAATGAATATCGGCATGCCCAGTGCGTTCAGTTTGGCGTCTGTGTTGAAAGACGAGGCCGAGCAGTCATTCGCCATCAAAGTTAAGGTGGAAACGAGGAAGTTAGAGAGGGCCAGAGAGGCCAGAGAGAAGGAGGAGCAGAAGAAGTTCAACGGAACCAAAGTCACCGAGAAGAGCTTCAACGAGTGGCGTGACCGGTTCCGTAAGGAGATGGGCTACGACCAGAGAATGGAGCAGCGGTACAAAGAGATCCATCAAGGTAAGATGACAGGCAAGGAGATCTTTGAGAAGGGTTTGGCTGGTGACGAAGATCTCGACGATGACGTTGATGGAGCTGTACGTTGCGTTGCTGGCGCCAGCTTGAGCTAGCTTGAGATAGCTTGAGATAGCTAGGCTCTTGCGGCAAGCATATATTTATGTTCTTTACTATAGAAGTTAACTCTAATGAGCATGGGTCTCGCTGTATCTGTAACCGTATCGTTGCAAGTCCTGCTCGAAGGTTGGACCGGACCCAGGTTGCTCCACCTCCATTTCGGTGCCATTCGTCGAAGACTCCACGGGAAGCTTGATAGGCAACTCGTTCGCATAGTACTTGGCTATAACGTAGTACTCACTGAGATCCTCGTCGTTCATATCCAGATTCTCTGGATCCATCGCCAGCGATGTTAACAGAACATGTTCATATTGAAGAGATAGCAGTCGATCATGCTCCTCAAGACGGCGTGTCTCGGCAGCAATCAATCTATCCTCGTACTCTTCCTCTATTGGTTTGTCATCACTGTCCGACTCGAAACAATACTTCAGATCATCCACCGGGATCGCCTTCTGAACGGCCTCTAAATACCCCAATGGCTTTAGCGATCCTGTAGACGACTCTGGCTCTGAATCAACAATGAAATTCTCCAATGCTGGCTCTGTCTGACGGTCAGACTGGCGAGCCTCTGGGCCGTGGCTGTTGCCCAACACTCGATACTCGTTATCAATATCTGCTTCTTCGATATCAATAACTAGACGACGTCTCATGCGATGCAGGCTTGTACCAGACAAGCACAACAGTCTCTTCTCTGCAATATTCATCAACCCCTTATAGATGAAAGCGACAACCAAGTCCTTGAGATAGGTCTGGGTCTCGTTGGGCAGTTTTGGATCGAGCCTGTCGAAATCAATCAAGTCTTTCGAGACATCAAACACGTCAAACTTCTTGTTGACTGCCTTCCGATTGGCAGCATTCAGCTTTAAAGCGACCACCTGTAACAAAATAGCCGCCTGAGACTCTTCGAAGTCGATGAATTCATCCCCCATCTCATACGCTATAGGCATTTCAGACATCGACACCAGCCGATCGCGTCGATCCGGAAGGTCTCTGCATTGCTTAACCAATGCTCTCAAATGTTCGTAGTACGCAAGTATCTGTGACTCGGTCTTACCCGGTAACTGCTCACTAATCGCTTCTAATCGATGGATCGAGTAGCGTGAAAGAGCTTGAAAGAACGTATCCTTTTCGTCAGAAGTCCACTGCACGGAGCCCACTTCTGACCTAACCAGAGGATCCCCATCAAGCAGCGGCTGCCTCAACTCTAGAAACTGATCAACTTCTCTGTTGAACAACTCCAAGTAGTTGGGATTACCCTGAAAGTGTCGCGGACTCTCTCGCACGTAACATTGAGAAGCAAACAGCTGTCGCCGATTCGTCAATTTATCCAAGACTCGCTCCATCAGAGCACCGCCTTTGGTTGTACCTGCCGATATCGGATCATATGAGTCCATGCCATCTTCATCATATGGTTCGAACTCGTCGTCTCCTCCCAAAGCTTGATCTATACGCCGTTTTAAACCTCGATAGTACGACTCCGGTCTCAATTCCGCGTCAACGGCATTCTCGACGGACCCAACCACAGCCTCATTCCCGCTCAACGCGTCCTCGAATGCATCAGATGAGTCCGAGCTCTGATCGGACTTTAACGATCCATCCTGGAACTTATCCATGGTAGGGATAAGGGGACCAAAAATTTTCAGAATCCTACCAGGACTTCATCTCTTGATCTTTCAAGGTTATTCCTGATGCTGAGACAGCGGTTACTCAGCGGGACGCGAAAATGCCCACAGCGGGTATCACGGCTCATAGGAGTCCCTTGGAGAAGGTTGAACTCGACTAGAACGCCGTTAGAGGACACGGAAGACAAACCTACACAAGCCAGCGATGGCCCACCTCAGGTGCCAGAAAAGCACAAGATTGCCGACCTACCTGGTAGAAACGCATGGTCAGACGAGCAGGTTGTGTTATCAGCAGCTCAAAGGATGATCAGTGACGGAATTATGGAGTCTGCTCCTTGGGAGAAACCCGAGGGAAACGAAAATAAGGCCTTATTTCTCAAGCTTGCACCAGGAAAGAAATCTCCCTTGCAACAGGCGGAGAACAACGAGCGGTTCAACCCAGTCGACTTTGAGAGAGACCTAAAGAACATGGTCGGTGTCTGTGAAGGGTCGCAGAACGCCCAGATACTCAAGAACTTGCAGGAGCTTCGACCAGACGGCACTGTCACTGAAGAGCAATACAAGCAACTTCAATCCGATGTTACCAAAGGATTTACAAACAAACAGCTACAGAGCTACCTGAGGCAAGAAGGAGTCAAGCGTGGTAAAGCTAATACGAAGTCGCAGTTGGTACAGAAAGTCATAGATACGTTGTGGCAAGTTAAAGTGTCTAAAGAGGTGGAGGAGATGGTGCGTAAAGAAGAACGGATTCCATTACCAAACAAGCGGGAGCTATTCCTTCTGATGGCAAACAATGGATACATTATGAACTCGTGGTCACGGATGGGTGCTAACCTCACGATCAACAACGAACATGATACTCTAATCGTTTCTGGAACGCCTGCCATCGTGAAATTTGTCCAGGTCTCTTGGAGTGAACTGTTGAAGAACGTGCAGTCGACCACAATGAAGTTGAAGAAACTGAACAAGTTCTACGAGACAGAGTTGAAGAAAGCGATGCCTATAGAACAGGTGCAACAGCTCAGCAATGCGTACTTTGATAAGATCAGCGATGCCGACCAGCTGTACCAAGTGAGCGCATTCTCCCGTTACAATCTTGATCTTGCTCGTGGTGCACTGCTAGCAGCGACAGACTACTCAAAGTCGAGGGAAAAGGAACTGGATAAGACTTTCATCGATGACAACCCAGACTTGGTGTTCAAAAAGTACACCAACAGCAATCTACCTTGGCACATTCGAGCTGACCCGCTGTACAGGTTAAAGATGCGGGGTAAACGTCAGAGAGAATCACTACTCACCGACCAAGTCGATCCTGCTACTCTCATTCAAAGTGTGGCAGACTTGAAATCACAGGTGCGCACAGCACAGGGTAACTTTGAACGCAAGTTCTTGGAGCCGAAGGCCGCTGAGACTGCAGATGTCCACATAAGTGACAATCAGCTATCAAGTGACCTGGCAGCTAGAGTGGATTTGGCGCTACTGGAAACCAAGTTGCTGACATCTGGACAACCAGACTGGATATCAGACGTGAGTGCCTCCTTCGGAAGGTTCTTATACCGTGGCAAGGACACCGACAACTATAGATACTTCGATGCCAACCTGCCTGAAACAACCAAGAGACTCGGACAGCTACCATTACTAGATAGAAGCAACTGCCGGCTTTTCGGTGCCACTGGTGGAATCCTGACCCACTCTAACAAATCGTTCCAGATGAAGCTGGTTCCAGATGCTTTCAAGAAGTTCAACTCGCTTACAGAGTTGCCAGATGTCGAGGTGTGGTTTGACATCACTGGAGGTAAAGTGAACCTGGCAAGTTGCAACGTGTTTGTGAACGAGCACGAGTATAGCCATGACGTTCCTGTGCCAGAGTTAAAATCAGATATCCGGTTCCAATCGAGCTTCAACTCGATGTTGATCGACAGCGCTATCGACTCTGACGAAACTTTCGGCAAGAAACAGCACAATCTACACAAGTTCCTCTCGCGGATCCCAGAGGAGTACTTGTACATAATGAGAGACCCAGCAAGGGCACACAGGCTGTTCAAATCGATCCAGAACCGTCCTGTGGCGTTGAAGCTGAACCAGGATGACAAGCCTGTCAGCTACCTTATCACGTCCGTCTCTACAAGGCAGACGATGGAGTTGGAGTTCAGAGGTTTACCAGTGATCTACGAGGTGGTGCGGGATTCTTTGGGAGACCATCATCAAGTGTCTCTGCTTTCTGATATCCAGGTTTCTGATGCAGAATCCACCAAGCAAGTTAAATTGGACAGATTCAACCGCAACGCGTTCCGGTTGGCACAATTCTTGCAATCATGAGCCCTACGATGGCATACTAGAAGATGGCAGCTGTGTTTAACTCACTGTGATGTTCCCTACGCGGCTAAAAATCCTATCATTGTATATAGACAGCCCCGTGGCTAATAAACATTACACCGTTTTTGGAATTCTGTGGAACATCGATAACCTTTCAATATAAACAGGGAGCCGCCCTAGCAATTTTGCCCTTCAACAGTATCCGCCTTTTTATTAAAGCAGAACCAATTAGTATTAAATCATGCAGATCTTCGTCAAGACCCTCACAGGTAAGACCATCACACTCGAGGTTGAGTCCTCAGACACCATTGACAACGTCAAGCAAAAGATCCAGGATAAGGAAGGTATCCCACCAGACCAGCAACGTCTTATCTTTGCCGGTAAGCAGTTGGAGGATGGCAGAACCCTTTCCGATTACAACATCCAAAAGGAGTCTACGCTCCACTTGGTTCTCAGATTGAGAGGTGGTATGCAGATCTTCGTCAAGACCTTGACTGGTAAGACAATCACTCTTGAAGTGGAGTCCTCCGACACTATCGATAACGTCAAGCAGAAGATCCAGGATAAGGAGGGCATTCCACCAGACCAGCAGAGACTTATCTTTGCTGGTAAGCAGTTGGAAGACGGCAGAACCCTTTCAGACTACAACATCCAGAAGGAGTCCACCCTCCACTTGGTGCTTAGACTCAGAGGTGGTATGCAGATCTTCGTCAAGACTCTTACTGGTAAGACTATCACGCTCGAGGTCGAATCTTCGGACACCATTGACAATGTCAAGCAGAAGATCCAAGATAAGGAAGGTATCCCACCAGACCAGCAACGTCTTATCTTTGCCGGTAAGCAGTTGGAGGATGGCCGGACCCTTTCTGACTACAACATTCAGAAAGAATCCACTCTCCACTTGGTTCTCAGATTGAGAGGTGGTATGCAGATCTTCGTCAAGACCTTGACTGGTAAGACAATCACTCTTGAAGTGGAGTCCTCCGACACCATCGATAACGTCAAGCAGAAGATCCAGGATAAGGAAGGTATCCCACCAGACCAGCAACGTCTTATCTTCGCCGGTAAGCAGTTGGAGGATGGCAGAACCCTTTCAGACTACAACATCCAGAAGGAATCTACACTCCACTTGGTCCTTAGACTTAGAGGCGGCTGCTGAGTTTTGCAAAAGGCTATGTTGGTACTTGTCATGATATTGCGCCCTTTATCTCTTTCGAACCCTCATCTTTCTTCCCAACCTTCATAACCATGTTTCTCAAATAGAATTGCGTATGCCATTCATTATATCTGTAGGCTACTGATCGCCTTTTGCGCTTCCGTGGTGACAACCGAGTTGACTTCCAGCTTTTTGATCGTTTCTAGGCTGGCCGAAAGCGACTGTTTCTGCTCATCACTAGCGCACTTCTCGTAGATGAGCTTGGTCAACCTAATGTAGTGAACCAGCACAGACTGGAGCTCATCCTCCTTGGTGCATGTCCTGGTGAGATTCTGCCACACAGCAAAGATCTCGGCACGCTCCTCAGCCAGCCGGTTTGCGTGGTCGAGCTTATTAATTAGCTGAGTCAACACATTCATCACCACCAGCTTCGTCTTGAACGTAGACTCGTCGTTCGAGATTTCTAACAGTTCTTTGAGGAGATAAGCAACAACTTTCATGTTGGGCTCATCCCGGTTGATGCTGATCACAACGTTCTCCACCAACGAGTTACGGAACTCTTCGAACTTGGCCAGCTTGATCTTCTTCTGATCATTCTTCTTATGGTCATCAGTATCCATCTTACCATCGTAATCACTGTCATCATCATCATCGGAGTCTGTCGACGGATGCAACAGTGGATCCACAAGCTCCAGATAGGTGTCATACAACTCTGTATCATGAGCTGACGAACCCAGGAACTTTCCTAGCGACTTGATACTGTGCCGTTTATACTCCTTATTCTTCTTCCGGGCTTCCGTGAGAATCGTCTGAGCTACTCTTTCGTATAACTCTGGGTGGTCCTTGAGGTAGTCCTTCGTGTTGATGGCAAGCAGCACAAGCGAGTTCAAAAGGTTCTCCTTACCCTTGTAAGAGCGCCCCTTTAGGGACTCTAGCAACACCTCATAGAGATCACCCAGGTACTTGTCCATAGTGCCAATCTGGGGTCCTAGGCGATCAATAATCTCGATAATTGACAGACCAATTGCCTGTCTGATGGCAAAGTTGGTTGTATCGATATGAGTTTTGATCAACTCTAGAATCTCAGCAAAGTACAGCTTGATGGCAGTGGAACCGGAACCAATTGAAGAGTTCCATGTCTTTTTGAACCCTTCAGCAACCGTATCATCCAAATCATGCTTGGCAATAAAGGCCAGCGGCAAGAACCCAGCAGCAATCGACTGGAACTTGTCTTTAGAATATTCAGCCACGGCAGTCGAAGCTCTTGATGCGACCTTCTGCAAGTGATTGTTGTCAGCAGGAGCCTCAAAGTAGTACCGAATCAGCTTTCTTGAGAGACCACGCGTCTTTTTAGCAGATGCACTCTTGATGGCGTAGCCTGCTGCAATAGCGTACGATCCAGACACAGTATCATTGCGGTCTTTCAATTGAGTCATGGCAATCTTCAGAAGATCGTCACCAAAGTCCTGCGCAATGAAAAAGTGTTTCACCATCAGATCCACAATCACTTTGGACCCGGTCACCTTCGAAGGTAGACCTACAGACGTCTTGACAGCATTCGAAAGTTTCGAAAGGAAGTCTGGCATCAATGATTCATCCAACAGGTTCATGAGCTTCTCGATTGCTCCCATCATAGGTGATGTACCAACCATGTTCAACCGCTGAACGTCGAGATCTTCAGATTTCAGCTTATACTTGTCGGCATTCAAACTCAGATAGTTCACAACCTGAGGCTCGACCGACGACATGAGGAGAACCATCTGCTCGATCATCTCATTCACAAATGGCTTCAGAGAAACAGAAGCCGTGTCTGCAATCTTGAGAATGGTGTCAAATGCAAACTTCTTGACGTCTTCTGCATCGCTCAGCAAACCGTTGTTGCCGAGCAGGAAGGGGATCAACTGTTTCAAGCTCTCCTCAGAACCTTTCTTATTGTCAGAGATCTTGCGGACCATAGTCGTTGCAAGGTATCGTGTCAACTGGTTGCCTTCTTTACGGACACTCTCCTTGATATCATCCATACTTCTGAACGCCATCGACCAGATCTTCTCTAGCTTATTCTCATACCGTTCTAGTGGAGACTGACTGACGAGATCAAGCAAAGCAGCAGCACTTGCCTGCCGAGTCTTCCACTCTCTGTTGCCCATATCTTTCAAAAGCTGGGCCAATATCGTGTCAAAGTTATCCTTGATGGTGGCGTGTGAGTCCACAATCAATGTGTTCCAGATATCATCCATAGTCTTGGACACAGAGGGGCTCGGATCGAATCTATAACGGTAGAGTTTTGGAATGAGTCTACCTGCTAACTGGTCGTCCTTCTTGAGCATCTCGTCGAGCTTCGACTTGTCCAACACCGCTCCCAGTCCATAGGCAAGTCCCTTCCGAGAAGACCAAAGGGCCGAATTCTTGGCAAGAGACATGAACTTATAGACCAGACTTGGATCACCAACCTCAGATGCAAGGTTCAGGATATCTTTATAAGTAGAGACCGATCCGTCATTGGTATTGAGCACACCAGGTTCAAACAGTGTCGTCTCTTCACCAACACTGCCACTCATCAGATGAGAAGCCTTGTTGGAATCTGTGAACGAAAGGAGAAGGTTGTGGACCAATTCGTCTTGCAGTTCATAGTCACCCATCTCATAGACAATACTGAGCCCTCGAGACGCAGACTCTTGCACGAGATCCTCGCGATCAACCAGGAACTTCATGAATGCCACCTGTATCTCATTCAAATGCGCCTTGACAGCGTCGGATTTGCCGCAAAATTGTACTAATGAGAGCAACCAGATACATCCTGCGCGTCTTAGAGTCGGCTTGGTACTGTTGCAGGAATCTAAGAACGTTTCGAGGATGATACTGACCCTGTCTCTCTTTGGAATCAACGTTTCAATGTCGACATGCTCGCCTTGAACATCGATCTTACCTTCCATGAGTTTTGAATCCCAGCCAGCAGCAAGCACAGAGAATGCCTCACCCGTAGAGAATAGGTAGTCCACATGCTTTGTGGTATGGGAGTCATATAGAGTTTGCTCAAAGCTGGTCAGTTCTTCACTTTCACCAACGGTCTCGGTGAGTCCAAGGAAACACCAACTCATCGCAGTGAGATCATCCTGACGTTTCTTGATCCATGGCTGGATGGTATCTATGAAGTTTGGAAGGTAATCATCAACAGCAAAGCGAGATTTCGGGCCAAGACAACCAAACATGGCCAGTTGAGAAATGCTATCTAAGGAGGCTTTGGACTTGCTAGACGAAGCAAGACTAAGTTGCGTCTTAAGAAGGTCTAGAACCTTAGTGAAAGTCTCTGCCGATATGATATTGCGACCTGTTAGGTTAAGACGTGAGATGATGTATCCTAGAGGTCTCACATCTTCCAATTGAATCAACTGGTCGACTGTTGATTTAACGTCGGCATCTGAAAAGGCCTCGTTTGAGCAAAGAATACCCAGAATCTGCGAAATGTAGAGCGCGGCATCTGTCGAGAAGGCATCTGCAAGCTTCCTGACAAGTTCAGGGACTCTGCGAACATGCCGGGAAACTGTACTTGGTTGAGCCAACGATAATATCTTAGCAAACCTTTTGCCAACGTCCAAATTGAGAGTCTCCAAGAAGTAGTCAAAGCCGATCTTTAAGAACGAATCCAGTGCATTCTCGCTTTCTCCAACCATATCAGAATCTCCATCGACATCGACAGTCTCTGCACTCAGTTGCACAAGCTTATCTTTAAGGAGCGATCTGACAGTCTCGTCGAAGTCTATAGCGTTGTTAATACGGTTCTCCCACTCACGATCGTCGACTATAACAGTCTTATGGCCCTTGACAGCTTCCATAACAAGGCATTGCAATGTGAAGGTGATGGCCTTATCAACATTAGAGCCTGTGGAGATGTATCTGACCATCGAATCAAAGGATGGGACATCAATCTGTTCTGATGGATTAACCAACTCAGATGTCGACTTGAACTGTTTGGTACTCTGACCAACACGGAACCAGTATGGATGGAGTCCCTTGGTGGCTTCTTCCAGAGTCTCTGGCTTGTCGTCCTTCGTTTGGACCTCTATGTCCAGCAGACGTGCTTCTGGGTCATTAAAAGGGAATGCGCTGTTGACGAACTTAGTGGCCATGTAACGAGCAGAGAGATCGTTTTCCCTTTGATCAGAGGATCCGACTGGTACAGGCCTCTGGATGATGCCCTTGAGAAGCTGCTTGAGTTGTTCTCTATCTGGATCAGAGAGATCTTCCAAATGGATGGCCAGCCCAGACAGAGCCTCCTGTGCAGATGGCCGCAACTCTGGGATCTCGGTCTGCAACATCTCAAAGAGGAACTTGATGTATGAGACATCCTCAAGCTTGGGCGACCGTTTCAAAAGAAGCCCCAGTGCTTCATATTGGTAACGGCGTTGAAGAAGGTAGTCTTGTAAATTAGAGGACACTTCAGACTGCTTCTCCACTTGCAAGTTGGTACGCAGTTGTGAAGCTATATCCTCATTGAGCTCACCCCCCAGAGACTCTTCTGCCATCTGAGTGGTGACGGAACGAATGAATTTGATCGTGGAACTCTTCAGTTTGGTATAGTCGGAGTTCAATCCAACAGACATCAATTTACCAACGTCTGGAGACTTGGCTGCGTACTTGCTCTGCGCAAGGAACCCCATGATCTTTTCTTGTAGTTGTCTTCTAGCAGGTGGTTGGGATTTAGCCGGATCTCCCAGGAAAAGAGCCACGATATCGTCGACAAACTCAGGGTCTTCATAGTCGATGTTGGAGCGACGAAGAAGATTTGTAGCGACGTCCGAGACAGCAGATGCCGGATCTGCAGTGGCAAGAAGCAACACGAGCTTGCTTCCCTTGCCAAACCCATACTGGATGAAGTTCAGGATCGATTTCTTGTAGTTAACGAGGGTGTTGGCATCGAACGTGACGCCTGCATCGTAGGTGAAAAACGCACACTGTTCCTTGGAAAGTCCAGGCAATGAAAAGCCGTTAGGGATCTGGCCTTGCTCGTTGGGACGCACAGGTTGCAATAGCATGAACTGGCCAAACTTGTCCAGTAGATACTCCTCTTCGTCAGAGTTCTTTCCATCCAACTGGAGGAACTCTCTAAACTTCTTACCGTCGTCGACGTTTGGAACCGAAGTGTTGTAATTGACGATCAGTTTGCAAAGGATATTGAACAGACGTGCAGAGATGATCGATTTCGTTTGGTGCATCCCAGTTAGAATAGTCGGGATCAGCAGTTCCTGCTCGTCTTGCGGGAGACGGCTGATGGCCTTGGAAAGAAACACCAATGTGTACGATTGGACCATTGCCGGGTCTGCACCTTCCGGCACTTGAGGATTCTGGACCTGAGCAATCAACGACTCGACAGGAATCTTCATATTAGGTGAGGCGTTGATCTTGGTCAACAAGAACCGAACAGTCTTTGCCACCTGGGCTCGCACTGGAGCATGGGGGGACGCGAACTTGAGCAAGATTGGGCCTAAATACCGAGCCAAAGCTGCTTCGAACTTGTCATCTGTATCGGCCAGTGCAAGTCGAAGCTCTACCTTCTCCACCAATTGTCGTTCCTTCTCAGCAGAAGACATATCAGTGTAAAGTCTTCGAGAGAGTTTTCAGATAGTCGCCCTTGATGCTTGCCTAATCGGGTCACTGGGCGTATTTTAAAAAAAGAGGGATGGGATTTCTCTTGATCCCTTTCTCCCTAACAACTTCCTCTTTAATGCCGAGCATGAAAGGCTTTAAGGCAGAGGATCCATTTAATCAGACAGCTAAGCCAGCAGCGTGTGTATTCGTTGGCAGCTTGTCCAACTCCAGCAGTGATACCGAGCTGTACAGCCAGGTCAAACAGTGCTTTTCTCGGTGGGGAAAGATCCTTAACGTCAAGGTGTTGCGGGACGTGAAGGACAGACCGTACTCGTTCGTGCAGTACGCCAACATCGAGGATGCCGATCGTGCCATTGTGGAAGGCCAGCGTTGTATCATTGGTGGCCGTAGCGTTAGATGTGAGAAGGCACAAGTGAACCGTACCTTGTTCGTGAACACCACCAAACCCATCACCAAGTCAGAGCTCATCAGTGCGGTTGCTTCCTTTGGAGAGTATGAGATGTTGATTTCAGTTGATGACAAATTCCAACGTATTGAAACAGACACCAATTCCAAATGGTTTGTTCAATACGAGTGCAGGGATGACGCGATCTCAGCATACGGCTTTCTGAAGCTATGGCAGAAACAGTGGTCTATCGAGTGGGCCCAGAATACCGATCAAATTGCTTCTGATGTTCCGCAGATGGTAGTGGATAAACGTTCAATTTACATTGGAAACCTGGATCCTACACTCACTGATAGTCAGATTGTCGGAAGATTCAAGCAATACGGAGATGTCAAGCAGCTCTCAGTCGTCATGAATCATGCATTCATCCATTACTATTCTGAGAAGAGTGCTGGGGCTGCCATTGCAGGTGAGAACAATACGATCTTCGGATCAAAGATTATCGATGTGGAGTTCAGACATTCCTACAACAAGTACCAGAAACGAGCCGGTCAGAACAAGAATGTGGATCTCAAGCTAGCACCACCACCTGTCAATGTCATCCACTCACAGGGAACAACATGCAAGTCCTTCACCAAGGCATGGGCACCAAGATCATCAAAAATTGTCACGTTCAACTCTAAGGCTGTGGAAAAGTGGTTTGCCGCATACCATGATAACAGCAGCGAGGAAGAGTTGCAATCAGTCAAGGAATTGAACGTGGATACTGTGAGAAGCACCAACACTCTTTACTCCGAGCCAGTCTCAGGAATAACTGCTCTTACTGATGAGGATCAGTCTGAATCTACTCCAGAGGGAAGCCAACCTCCATTTCCTGATCGCGTGCCATCTCCTGAAACACCTTCCAACAAGGTATTCGTCACTGCACCACCAGATGCACCCACGCACACCCGCTACTATACCGAATCTTCAGGCATTAGGTCGGTTGCAGCAACTCCAGTTCCTATCAGTACTACGCCATTGGTTCCGTTGGTTCCATTGTACCTGTACTATCAGTGTGACAGTGGTGACTATGATGAATTCTGCTCTGAGTGAGTTTTAAATCTATTGAATAAAATCCTTGAAATTTTATCCTCAAGCAGAGACGTCTTCTATGGCCAAGTCGAAGCTTGTCGAGTATATCGAGAGCCAGCCGAGCAATGACGGCTATGGAGAGTCTCTCGATGATGTCCGCAAGTCCAACCCAAAGCTGCAAGCGCTCAGTTTCGAAGGGTTTGTGAGTCTGAACGATATTGTAGAGTCGAGCAAGTCTGGATTGCCCATCGCATCGTTACACCCAGAGGAGAAGGTTCAAGAGAAGGTCGAAACACCAGATAGCCGTCTGGTCAAACCACTCAAGCAGTTTGTGAAGATCGACAAGTTCCACACAGAAAAGACTACATCTGGGAGAGCACTGTTGGTATCCATTACACATCTACCGGCCAACCTTCTATCATCAGCACCGATCATTGAAGAGCTGCTTGAGCACATTGTTGGTCTCACCTTGCGTGTCAATGTCACTGCAAATAAGAAGAAAGCTGTTATAAGCTCTGCATTCCGGTGGAGTTACATCGAAGACGATTTCCTCGACTCAAAGGCCGTGTTCGTTGAGTTTGACGATGTGCTTACATTGTACCTGTTCCAGATGCTACTGGATGGTGTCGATCGGGTTGAAGTGAGTACTAAAAACACATTACAACCTATACTGGACGAGTGCAGGAAGAAGTTCAAGGTTGGCGCCGTTGAAACTCTTCGAGAAGACGTTTCCAAGCAGATGGAGGAATTGAGCAAGCTCTTCAAAGCTACAAAGGAGGATAAGCAGGACTTACACTACAAAGTGAACCCTGCAGACCTAGAAGATGTTCCAGAGGATATTGTGGACATTGTCACGCAGAGTATTATCAAATTCCGGTCGCAAGCTGCCGTCACAGAGAGAGAGAAGCGGGCTCAACGACGCTTGGAAGAGAAGAAACGGTCGCGGACGAAGATCCGGCAACTTTTCAAAGAGATCAAGAAAGATGACGCAATGGATGAGACTCCTAGCAAGTCTGATGATGAAGATGAACTGTTTGATTTGGCAACAGACGACTTGGCATCGGAGAAACAGCGTGAGACTATCAGATCCAAGCGTATAGATGCAGAATACCAAGAGAGGTTGAAGCAATTGAAGGTCAAGGAGCAGATCAGACTTAAAGAGTACGATCGGTTTACCAACTTCGACCGGCACGAGGTGTACGTCTCGAAGACGGTTCCAGAGGCCCGTGCCAAGTTCCTGTCTAGCTTTGTGGAAGGCGTGACAGATTCGAGCAATAAGATCGACCGCAGCTTCGACTACTACACGAAGCACAACAACTACCTGAAGTTCAGAAATGGTCCAAGAGAGGCCGAAGAGAGACGGGACGACGCCGACAGGAAGATCAACAAGCAAGTGGTGTCGTTGGCAGAGTTCGAAAAGAAACCAGCCGTTAAGATCTCGCTCAAAAAACGGAAGCATACCGACCAAGCTGAAGGTATCAAGATCAAGATGTCGAAGAAGGCCGGTTACAGCAATGCCGACTTGGCCAAGATTAAGAAAGAAGCTGCTGTGCTTGTGGAAGAGTACCTTGGTGAAGCGGAGGACTCGTTGATCGAGTTCATGTTAGAGTTTGCCAAGAAGCGGCAGTCCAAAGGCACTTCTGCTTACGAAGCCTTCGTCAAAGAGCTGTCAGAGACCCTTGAAGACGATGCAACAGCCGCAGCAGATCGGCTATGTGATTTTATGGAGTCGTTATAAATCCGTGTATAGATAGATAGAGTCGCGATAAAAAAACATACCTTCCTGATAGAGACATCGCGTAATGATGAGCTCGGAAGTATACTATCTGAAGCAGACGGTGTTCCCGTCGCGGATGATAAACCACTACTTCCACGATTTCACCGTGCGATTGACCAAGGATGGGCTGCAAAGGTACAGCGAGGATCAGAAACAGCCAGTGGGGCTCCGGCGAAGGATGCTGAGTTCAGCGATGTGGCAGGAGTTGACAGAGCCGTCCGAGTCGATGCAGCAGTTCTTAGAGGGGAGTGATGATGACCTGATAGGATTGGATAGCTCTCAAGGACAGGAATCCAGCAAACAGCTCGAGTCCTCCGAAGATGACGATTTCGCGTATGTGGATATATACATTGGCACTACAGCCATGTCTGTCAACTTGAAGGAGCCCATCAAGTTCTATTCGAGCGTGTTGAGTGCGGCTGTTTTGCCCGGGAACGATAAATCGGGTAGAGAGGATACCCTAATTGTGACTCTGGAGAGCGGACTTTTACTGTTGATCCGGCTGGTTATCACGGACGGTGGAGAGTTCGAGCCGATCATCGTGCAACGACTCAACTTATACAAGGATGAGAACTACGATCATCTGCTTCGGCTTGGCTACAAGGTGAGCTGCTTCCAGACGGGAATGATGATTTCTGTGGCTGCTTTTGCAAATGTGATACGTCTCTTCAAAGTGTGCTACGATAGCGTTGGCACGCCGTATCTAACGGACTCGATCAACCTGCTCACTGGTGGGGCACTGTTGAAGTCGTGTTTCTTAGAACCAGTTTCCCCGGAACATGTCATGGTTCTAAACTTGATTGTCACCGATGATTCTCTCTTACAGATCGAGTTCAACGAGTTCTTCATGAGCCAGGATCCCGGTCAACTGGAAAGCTCGATTAAGAAGTCGGTCTTCTCGATGCTATCGGTGAAATTCGAACTGCCTTACTTTTCTATACCGCTCAAGCAATGCAAAGGTGTGCTTCTCGTCCAAGAGACTCAATGCTGCATTCGAGGTCTAAACTACTTCATCTCGCGCGATGAAGAAGACCGCGCCAGTGTTGACTTCCCCTTCACTGACTTCCGCCCTAATGCATACTATGTCCCTAAGACACGTATTACGTGTCTCCCCTGTGAGGAGTATGATGATCCTGACTTGCAAATCGACCAAGTCTTGCTCTCAGAGGCCCATCCGGCAATGTGGCTCCTAGAAACGTTTCACAACCTGAAGAAGAACAAGTGGCACATGAAACTGCGTCGTCTCTTCTCACAGCCGTTCCTATTCTCGCACTTCTCCATGGAAGAGGACAACCAAAACTGCTATGAGCTCACATACGCTAACGAGCGAGGAATCACCGAGAGCCGGCACATTCAGATCGTCTCTAAGAACGGCAAGTTTGGCTACCGAGTCCTTGAAAACAGAGGCTATGAGACCAACTGGTTCCCACTATATGACTATGCTGTGACTCCTACACAAGAATCCAACCACCCGTGTGTGGTGAATTCCAATGAAAACCTCTGGTGCCTCGGTCGCAGCGGCAAGAAGAGCTCGTTATTCTGCGTCCGTAAGGGCATTCATGCAGAAAAATCGGCCCGGTTCGAGCAATTCCATGATGCTACCGACATTCACTTGTATATGGAGGACGAGGGTCCAATTTTCATCATCTCATACCCATTCAAGACGGTGGTGGCCTGCCCATCGCCCGATAACAGTGCCGAAATCGATATATTGGACCAATTCTGCACCGACAGAGAGACTATCCACTTTGGCCTGTTGCCTCATTCACAGTACTTACAGGTGTTTGACAACGGTTGGAGGACTGGAACCTTTGACAACTTTGAAGACGTCTCAGAATACCCTTCACCTGTTCGTATTATCCTGGCAAGCAGCCACGGATCTCTGTTGGCACTTGCTTACGAGAAACGATCGGACGATGCAATCACTGTGGGAGTCGAGGTTCTGCAATCAGATGGCAGCGGCTCCCCCATTCCGATTGAGTTGCCAGCTTCGCAGCCGTCAATGCTCCAATTTATCGAACTCAACCACGAAACATACCTAGCTGTGGGCGACTTTGACAGCAGGTTCCATCTATATCATCAGACCGAACAACATTTCGAGTTATTGCATACAGTGGACCTGTCAAGTCAATCATTCAATACCTGTCATGAGCTCGTACAAGTCAGTGACGACTGCCTGTTGGTGACATCTGTCAACGGATCCTATTCGGTTCTTAACGCTGATCCTACAGCCGGGTTCCTGATATTCTGCACTATTCACCTGGGCTACATCCCATTACAAGTCATCCCTAAAGGCGATAGACAGTTTTACCTGGTTGGAGGATCCATTTGGAGACTCGATCTCAACAGATCGGCCTATCCAGAGCGTGTGTGGGTGGCAGAGGGTACCGATCGGAGTTGTACCGGCTGTGTTCTGCTTCCAAAGGCAGAAGATGTTACTGAAGATACACTGCTTGCACTTCGAGACGACGGTCTCACCACGTTGTATCTGTCAGACTACTCGACATCCAATGTTCGCAAGATTGGTCTTGGAATGTGCGGTCTTAAACTGTTTTACTATGAACACCAGCGACTATTCATCACGATCACCGACGATCATGAGGATAAACTTCTCTTTGCAGACCACAACCGGCTGCTACAATGTGAAGACATGGAAATACTTCGTCCAAACGAATACCCGGTGTCTCTATTTCAATGGGACGTGACATCAAGGCGTATTGAGTCGCATATCCACCACCATCTCGTCATAGGATGTATCACTCCTTCCGGAAAAGGCTCAGTGAAGATTGTCGAGTTGAAACGGCATCGCAAATCTGTCAACCTCCGTCTGTTGCATACCTGGGAGGAAGGCGCGCCAGTGTATGCGATCAATCAATTGTCAGACTCGACGCTGATCTTTGGATCGGGTAAAACTCTCTGCATGAAGAGATACCTCGCCGACGAGAGCAAGATGAGTGAGACCGTGGTTGGATTTAGGTTCCTATCAGATGCTCGTGGAATTGATGTCAAGAACGGCAAGGACGTGCTGGTGACGACTGCAAGCAACTCATTCTACCGATTCAAGTACAAGTCTGAGGAGTTGGAGTTTATCCAAGGTGATTCCGTTGCTAAAGTGTTAGCTGGCAACTCCATCATGCACAACTTCTTGGGGGATGACGAAGACCTCATCACGGTGGCAGATAAGTCTCATTGCACAGTGACGACATCGCGTTTGACCCGAAGAGGCGGACTGTTCAACTGTTCCGTTAGAGAAGTCGATACCAAAGTGTCGTACATTCCGCGGCTTGTATCGTGTGATTTTAAGCCTGTGTGGCGTGAGAAGAGAGACACTCTAGACAGCTTCCTGAGTGCTGGGCTCAGTGGCCAGTTCGACCTGTTTTCATTGGTGACGAAGCGGGATTTCGACTTACTCGTGTCATGTCTTCAATCACAATACAACTCCACCAAGGGCAAAAGATTTCTACCGCTCCGTGACTTGACTCCTTTAGAGACCGACAAGGTCGACCGGGTCGTCGACGGTGACTACCTGATAGATCGACTCCAAGAACTTGGAAACTTACAAGTTGATAAACTGTTACACGAGTCGCTCGTTTAATGCATATGCTATTTATCTATGATTAGTGTTTCTTGTCAATGTCCTTCTGGATCCGCTCCAGTAGACCGTTGATCCGAGGCCCCATCAGCGGCTGGCCCTTGCGAGTAGTTGTATTCTTGTAGATCTTGCTGAAATGTCTGCGTTCTCGATCTTTGCCATGCATGTACTCGACTTTTTCCTTCGTCTTGTCCAACTGTTGCTTGCGCCTTTCCGCTTTCTTCTCTTGGCTGCGCTTGATCCGCTGCTGGTATGAGAGTCTCTTAGGCTTGGCCCCTTCTTCCTCTTTCCTTTCTTCCTTCGACTTCCTCTCTGGAAGCCTCTCACCCTCTCTGCCTAAAGCCTTGAAGTAGTTTTTACGGAGACGAGTCTTATGCTCTTTGGCCTTCTTCTCTTCCTCGTTCTTTCCCTGTAATCCTTTATAGTACCTTGCCTTAGGATGTGCCATCTCTAGAGATAAATTTTTAGAAAACTTGAGCTATCTATGATCGGGATTTTATTATATGCTTGAATTGCCATGGTCTCAGTTATATTGATGAGCAAGATGTAATACCCGAATATATGCGTAGAATCCAAGCCATATACATCAAATAAATCTGAGTATACCGTCAACCCCCCACAACAACATCTCGGTGCCCTCTTTAACTAAGCCCTATCTCCCCGTCCTAAGTGAGCAGATTCTAAAGTTTTTTTCAGCCAACTCTACTCACCTCAACCTTCGTCAACGTCGTTCGCCTTGTATATATCCGACGTTAACGGACAATATGAGCAACATCAAAGTGGCGTTTAGCCGATATCTGGATATCCAGGCTACACAGCGTCGCGCGTCGATGCTGCGATGGCTCAAGATAGACCACTTGGAGGCATACAAACGAATAGAGAGGTCCATGATAATACCCTCTTTAATCGAACTATCACGAGAAAAACTGGCTCGAATGAGGAACCATCTTCTGCTGTGCAGGAAGGAGTTCTCTACGACGAGATACTTTGAAAACAACTTCGACATCATGGTTAATAGGAGTATGGTTCTGCCAGAACGACCCGTTCAAGTGCTCTTGGACAAGTATAATGAGGGAGAAGCCGAGAAACAGACCGCCATCAAAGCGGTGCCGGTCTTGTTTGACCGCCTTTACCAACAGAACCGATTTACGGAGTGCCATGAGCTTTTGACGGTGCCATTATCTTGCTTTGAATTCACCGACTTTTCACGGCTTTTAAATGTCATCGATAAGACTGGTACTGTCGAGCAGTTGCTGGAGTTGTTCGCTGCATTCAAGCACAAACGCACTCTGCCTTACCTTAGTGGCATCGTGAATCTTAGAACCAACGAGTTGTTATCGAGTCTGCTGGATTTGAACGATCCAAGCAAAGACCCGGCTGTGGCTCTCGACGAGTTACTGTCACACGATCTTAGTCCGAACGCTGTATCGTTGTTGACCATCATATGCAGCAGCAGGCTACCAAAGGGATCTGGTCTCATCGATAAGCTAATGATGAGTGACCTGCCAAAAGACCAGTTTGATTCGAGACTGGTCAGACGTATTTATAAAGAGTCCAGATTGGACTATGAAGGCGGCTATCAATTGTTGCAACGGTTCGTGAACGACGAGAACCGAACCGCACTACTCACTAAGGTGTTCAAAGGAACCTCGCGCACAGTGTTCCGCAGTGTCTATGTGTGGAGCAGGTTCTTCCCAGATGCTGAGTTGCAATACAACAGCGTTCCAAACGAACTGGGCATCCTCAAGAACGCCTGTGTGTTCTTCAATGAAGTTCCTTCAAAGCTTCCGGACTTGGATCCCGAACTATTGGGAAAGCTCATGAGCATTCTGATCTTTGGCCATGTGCTGTGGGGTTCGCGAGCTGCTGTTGAGACACTCTACAAGTATAAGGAAGAGCATGGGCTTTTAACGGAGTCTGATAAGAGAGGAATGATGAGGAAGTTGGCCTTTAGCGGCGACTTTGAAAGTGCCCTATCTATGGCAGAGGAAAGCGGCGAGATGGAGAGCCCAGAAGTTCTGGATGCGTCATTGTTGGCAATGTCACAACTCGACAGGTGGGACGACTTGAAGGTGCAATACGACAAGATAATCAGTGAAGGTGTGAAGGTGCCCGTCGAGGTGTACACAAAGCTGTTCTCGTTGTTGGCATCAAGGAGTGCCGACGAGCAGATGCTGAATCTGTGGGACTCATTCCTGTCTCAAGGATACAAGCCGAACGATGCCGTGCTATCGTCGATGATCGAAGGCTTGATCCGGAAGAAAGACTATACGAGAGCATTGCAATGGTTCACTGCTTACTCATACTATAAAGTGAACCTGAGCGACAAATCGTACGGGTTGATGTTGCACGCTCTCGCTTGCAACCAGAACTTTGATGCCTGCTTCAAATTACTCGATGAGCTGATCGAGCGCAAGATCAGTCTCAGCCACAAGCAGATATTACCTCTGTTGCAGAATGCCGCATTGCTCGGTGACAACAAAGCCGTTGAACGTGTTCTTTCAAATTACTATCCACAATTTGGACTGGATCCAAAGGAGGGTAAGCACTGGATACTGGTTGCTCATCATGCTGCCAACAGATTTGCACCTGTGGTGTCTGCCTATTGGAACATGGTCAAGGATCATACCATTACAGTGGAAGATACATGCCTAGCATTGGAGGCAGCCAGGAGACTTGGAGACTTGGATCCATTCTACAGGATTTGGGAGAGCGCCATAAAATGTCACAAGACTCTCCCATTCAAGGCTTATGTGACGTACATGGCAGTTCATGTCAGAGTGTGTGGTATGAAGCAGACCAAATGGTGGTTGAATAAGATCAGGAAGACTCTGGAGATGGAAAAGCTCCCAGTGATCATCTACAATCAGATGATATTCTCTGCCATTTGCAAGAACAAGCCCGAGTTGACGCCGAAGATTCTCAAGCTGCTCTTAGATGATAACGTCAAGCCCACAGTCAAGACGTATTCGTTGGTGTTGGAGTCTAACTGTCTGCCTACCCGGTATGGTAAGACCCACATTAAAGAGACCCTGGCTCTCTTGGACGAAGTGTTTGCCAGCGCTGAAAAAGATGGCTTCGGCAAGTTGCAGAAGGACCTCTCGCCAGTGGCATTCATGTTTGTGATCCGCTGGATCTTGCAAGTGAAGGGAGTGGATGTTGCGCGGAAATATTTTGACTTGTACGTCGGTAACTCCAAAAACTACGTCTTGGACAACTTGCAAGTGCTTCATACCGAGCTTCTGCTTCTGGGTGAAGAAGAACGATGGGGTGAGTTTTCGGGCTGCTACGACAGATATCTGTCGCTGCTGCAATCAAAGATAGCTTATGCCAGAGGTAAGAAGGGTCCACAGACTGCTGAAGAACCAAGGCTTTCGTTCGTTGAAAGGTCGACGACATCTGTGTCAGCAACCAACCTTGAAACCAACCGGTATGCATCAGTGAAAATTCCAAACAACTTGAAGAAGGCGATGTTTGCCGTGTGGCCATATCGGTTGCGGCAGTTGGAGCGAATGGAAGGTCTGGAACGGTTGCCTGAGATTGTCGAGCAACTGTTTGAACATGGAGTTGTTCTTTCGAATGACAACATGAACGAGGCGGCTTTGAAGCTGAGTGAAAACCCCAAGCTTGTTCAGGTCACAGTGGACTTTATCGACAAATTCCTCTACCAAGGTTACAGGAAGTTGGTCACCTACAAGGCGCGCAGTGTCAAGTACGGAGCACCGATGTTCAACAAGCCAGAGTTTTATTTGAAGGACGATGGAACCTGTACAGAGATTGTTAAGAACATCAAGCAGTCCCTGAGTACAGTGTTGACGGGAGAGATGAAGAGAGTCATCGTGAGAACCGCCAGCGTGAGCAGGGACAAGACGATCATGAAGATGGTGAGATTACCAGGTAAAGTGATCTTTGACGCTAACCAGGCCCGGTACCACTTGGAGCATAACAGAAAGCTCTGGCACAAGTACAAGCGTTGGAACCTGTACAACGAAAAGAGGCGGTGGGCTCGGATCGAGGTGACTCTTGCTGCAAACCGCAAGATCGATTACAAGAAACGGTTGACAGCTCTGATTGAGAAGAAGCAGACGGCGCAAGGCGACGAGCTGGTTCAAGTGCAGCAAGAGATGGCCAATCTAACTAAAGAACGCAAGAGGGCCATCGTTGACATGCGTGAGACGTTGAAGCAGGAGAAGTTGGAGAAGACAGAGGTTGAAAATAGCAAAGAGTACCGTGTTGGCCGTGTCAACTTGTACAGACTGAACGATCGGAAACATACCGACGATACAGTGGCACCTTCATCATGAACTTGTATATATGAATTGCATCTATAGACGACTAGTTACCCTTTGAAGTAGGCGCTTTGAACGTCACCTCGTCGGCGGCATCGACGACACCCCAAACCTCTGGACCGATCCAAGGCTGAACATTGAACTCCAACTTGACCGTCACGTTACGGTCCTGCATCGACGAATAGTAGTCATACACCGAGTACTTTGTCTTGCGATTGCGCAGGTTGAGCTTGGCATGGTGCTCGTCCTTGATGATCTCGTCCCAGAAGACAACTTTCGACTCGGCCTCAGGATGGTCCGAGGGGCCATCGTAGAGCCCGACCAAGTAAACGAACACCTGTTTCGTGTTCCAATTGAACAATGGTGTCAGATCCGTCTTCAGATCGAATTTCATGCGCACATTCTCCTTTCCAGAGCCCGAATGGCCACCATAGGTGCGCGAGAATCGCAACACGTTTTGCGTGTTCTTTATCGTGAGATCACCAGGGATTTCGTTGTAACCGGCGAGATTCAATTGGATTAGCGACACTATGGACACTAAAGCTGCGATGAAGCAAGCCACTGTTGACATGTACCCTGTAATGTCCTGGAATCTCTGTGTTATATTAAACATGGTGTGGTGTACTTGTGAGAGTTTTTTGGTGAGCTGGATTTGAAGATTTGGGGATGAGGATTTAATGAGGAAGGGTGAAATGAAGTGACGAGAAGGTGATAGGAAAGTGACAGAGAAGTGGTGGAGAGGCAAAATATTAGAAGCAGGGTCAACGTTGGGGGGTCGCGAGCTGGATTATATGGGCCTTGGGGAGTTCTATAATGACAAATACACAGGAATAGTGTGGATATTCGTAGTAATACCATCAAATTCAAATTAGTATGAGCCAATCCTGGAAGATATCATTCCAAGCTTAACACAAAATCAACGAGTAAAATCCAAATATAACAGGCCAATCGACCTGTTTAAACCACTACGGATCCGATATGCAACCGGCTATGCAACCCACTGGGGCAACAACAGCCCAAAGACCCAAACATTCACTTACTCTCGTAGTCCTTTTCCTAAGCCATTTAGCGTGCGCATAACTGTAACACCCCGAATCGGCATAAAAATTTTTACCCTCTAAGAACGAATAGAAGACGATAATTGTCTTTACACACAGACATGCTTTCAAGACAGTTGGGACTTGCCTTTAAAGGGGCCAGCAGGGCTCGTGTGGGCGGAATCACGTCGATGAGGATGTTCCATCAGACGGTGTACGCTTGCAAAGTGGACGTGGCTGCAGAGCAGAAATGTCGGGAGCTTTTGAACAAGCTACCAAACTTTGAATACATCTTCCAGAACGAGGACGGTTCTTCGAGAACGCCTTCGGAGGAGGAGCTGAAGACGATCGCATTCTTGAACAGCTACTCGGAGGAGCGCAAGTTGTCGCCGCTGGAGGTTTTCACGTACCCTAACCAGTATAAGGACCTCTATTTGAGCAACGACGAGGATCTGGGTAAATTGCAAGCCAGCTCGGGCCTGATCATCGACAAGATCCCATACGAAGACACAGCCACCGGTGAGATCAAGTGGAAGGTCGTGAGAGACGACCAAGTCAAGGAAGGTTGGGAGAACATCGCCCACCTTCTTTTCATTCCAGCGTTCTGCTTCTTGGTGGTTGCTCTCTTCTGGAGAGACGACATGGACGTGACCGAGTGGGCCAAACGTGAGCTGTTGTACAGAGTGCGTGAGAAGGCTGAGGCGGAAGGTGACGAGGCCGCATTGCAGAACTTTAAACAGTACGGAGACAAGCCGGAGAGCTACGAGTTCGACCTGGCTGGCTTCAGCAAGAACGACGACGTGATTGTGGAGCGGATTCTCTCTGGAGAGTACGACAAGATGGCCAAGTTGAAGGTGAAGCAGACCGGCGCTTAGCTCCTTGCTAGACTATTTATTTATTATGAACAACTAACTATCATTTAACTCCTTTCTCGGCTTATCTTAAGGCCACGGCGTGGAAAAAAATAAGTTAAAAAGGGCAGACCGCCTTCAATTTCTTAAACCATTACACCCCCCTTTTACCATGGCCGATACAGATCCCGTCCCATTCCCAGGGCCATCATCACCCGAGCGGCTGAATTTGTCGCCTACCACGTCTCACACAAAGGAACACCGTCGCAGACGGTCCTCCTCGATCATCTCGAAAGTCGAGCCGGAAGGGTTCGACCAAAAACAGGACCAAGACCTCCAGGACAACATGAACGCCAACTGGGTCAACTTCAAGGGAGCATGGGTGATCCACATAGTCATTATAATGTTGCTCAAGGTGTTCTTCGACCTCGTTCCGCTCTTCACCAACGAAATGAGCTGGACCCTTACCAACATCAGTTACGTGATTGGCTCGTATATAATGTTCCACCAAGTGAAGGGCACGCCATTCGACTTTAACAACGGCGCCTTCGACAATCTCACCATGTGGGAGCAGATCGACAACGGTGACCAGTTTACCCCCGTCAAGAAGTTCTTGCTGGGCGTTCCGATCGCCCTGTTCTTGATCTCCACACATTACTCCAACTACGATCTCACCCTGTTCGTGCTGAACCTGGTCGCATGCCTCGTCGTGGTCATCCCCAAACTTCCTTACAGTCACAGAGTTCGTATCAACATCCCATACTTGACAGAGCCTCAGATCATAAGCTAATAAGCCACCTGGGTACTTTGCGTTTATACAGCTTCTAATATACACCCCGCCTACCATCTGTTATACAGTAGATCCCGTAGTGTCCTCACCCGGATCTCCAATTCGTCCATATTGCAACCGAACTCCACTTCTAACCGCTCCGGGTCCATCATCCGAACGTCCCCGGTCGCTCGGTACCGTTTGAGGTGGTTGTATAGATGTTTCCAATCATCAGAAGACCAATCCAACGATGGTTCCGAGTCTTCTTGACTGTCTTGTTCAGCCTTCTTGCTCTCTAACAACTGCTCCAGGTCCCTAAGTAGTTTCTGATCCACTCTTTTCTTGCGATGGACCGATTTGCTGGGCTTGCTCACTCTATCTTTAGCCTGTAGTTTGCTGGCCTTTGGCTTGCTGGCCTTCACTTCTTCTTCAAGCTGCTTCAATCTCTGTTCTCGTTGCCGCCGCTTCTCGTCGATGAACTGTGTCACCTTTAATATCGTACTTTCTGCTTCAGACGCGTCATCTGTCACATTAGAACTGTCTTTTGGCTTTGATGGTTGTGAAGGTGGTGAAGGTTGCTCCACGGCCGGTTTCACGACCAGTTCCACTGGTTCCACTGACTCCACAGGCTCCACAGGCACTGCTGGCACTGCCGGCACCACCGACTCCGCTGGCACCACCGGCTGCACCTGCTCCAGCCCAAGTTGCTCACTCTGATCTTTCACACTCTTAGTTGCACTGATCGCGTTCTCAACGATGGGAGGAACTTTGGCCAGCTCTCTTTTAATTGTCTCTACCGATTCCATCACCTTGGCATTCTGTATCTCGTCGTAGTCGTCCAATCCAACCCTTCCTGCAGACTCAAACACCACCTTCTTGCGCTCGCTTTGGCCAGTCGTTGGCTCAATTCCTGCCCTACGTGCTGTAAATTGAACAGCTGTGTCGACTTCGTCGTCATCAAATTCACCGTCATCTGCATTGACGTCCTGGTACACTTTGACTGGCGAAAGAAAGCTCGAGTCCAATTGATCAAAGTCGAAACTACCCACGATGTCGTCTTGATCTGGCTCGGCCGCGTAACCACTGCTTGAGTACCCGTCGTTGGGGCTCTTCATCAAGTCAGGGGACCTCGTGAGCTTTACGGGCAGCTGGGGGATCGTCTTTTTGGGCGATTTCTGCGAACTCGGCGGTATGATTGGTGAAAATCTGATCCTTGGACGAGCCATACTAAATCGGTCTGGTGTTCAGGAGAGGAGGGGGGGGAGATTTATTTTTTTGCAAGCTTGATAAAAAAATTTATAAAAAATTCACTCCATCAGCTTCTCATATCCCCTTGGTAAATATGGCTAGAGGTAAGACAGAGAAGTCGCGCCGTCAGAGGCAAGGAGACACACGAGATGCCAATCTCCGTGTGAAGGGAGAGAACTTCTATAGAGACGCCAAGAAGGTCCGCAAGGTCAAGATGTACACCAGTGGTAAGGCAGTTCGCAATGCCAAGGGAGAAGTCATCCAGGCCGCCTATTTGCAAGATACCAAGGCTCCAGTGGCTCGTGTGGAACCAAACCGTCGCTGGTTTGGTAACACGCGTGTCATTGCACAGGACACCCTCACTCATTTCCGCGAGGCCTTGGGTGAAAAACAGCATGACACCTACTCTGTGCTCATGAGACGCAACAAGCTCCCTCTGTCTCTCTTGGACGAGAAGGACACTGCAGAGTCGCCTGTTGCGAAGATTCTCGACACCGAGTCTTATAAAGATACATTTGGTCCGAAGGCCAAGCGCAAGAGACCGAACGTTTCCGCCTCTTCATTTGAAGAGCTCGTTCAGTCTACCGACAAGGATCAGGAGGAATACAACGAGAAGTTGATCCTCAACCCGACACTCGGGCTGATGGGAGACTTCAACCCTGATGGATACACCAAGGAGGCCCGTGAGCAGATCTTCAGCAAGGGACAGTCCAAGCGGATCTGGAACGAGCTCTATAAAGTGGTGGATTCGTCCGACGTCATTATCCAGGTTCTCGATGCCAGAGATCCCATGGGCACGCGGTGTCTCTCTGTGGAGAATTACATCAAGACGGAGTGCCCTCACAAGCATATGATTCTTGTCGTGAACAAGACCGATCTAGCTCCTCCGTGGGTTACGGTAAGTACCACACACCTATTATGACGCTATGTTGCCCGTTGCCGCTGCTGCTTTTTTGTAGCACCAAAGGTTATGTCAGGGGGGCTTGTTCTTCAGTACTAGCTGTCTGTTACATCTTTGGAAGAACGAGATTCGTCCGTCGTTCGGTACCCGTTTTGGGTATTGGACAGCCGTTTACGGTCAGGACGATTTGGATACCATTTTGAGTTGGAGCTCGCTTAGCTTAGCGAGGTCCGTAGTATGGCATCATACACTTGTAGTTACAGCAGAGGCATATGACAACAGAGCGACTAAGCATCGAATTTTACTAACATACAGGCTGCATGGGTCAAACACCTGTCCAAGGACTTCCCTACATTGGCATTCCATGCCTCGATCAGAAACGAGTTTGGAAAAGGTTCGCTGATTCAGCTGCTTCGGCAGTTCTCCTCGTTGCATACTGACCGTCAGCAGATCTCTGTTGGATTCATCGGATACCCTAACACAGGTAAATCCAGCATCATCAACACGCTACGCCATAAGAAAGTGTGCAACGTTGCTCCGATCCCCGGAGAGACCAAAGTGTGGCAGTATGTCACTCTGATGAAACGTATCTACTTGATCGACTGCCCTGGTATCGTGCCTCCTTCCATGAAGGACACCGACCAGGACATTCTCTTTAGAGGAGTTGTGAGAGTGGAGAACGTCAAGAATCCCGAGCAGTACATACCCGAGTTGTTGAAGAGAGTGCAACGCAAGCATCTGGAGAGAACATACGAGATGTCAGGTTGGAAAGATTCCACAGAGTTTATTGAGAAGCTGGCACGCAAATCGGGCCGTCTTTTGAAAGGAGGTGAGCCAGACGAGGCTGGAGTGGCCAAGCAGGTGATCACTGACTTCAACAGAGGTAAGATCCCATGGTTTGTGCCGCCTCCAGAGGATACAGAAGTTCATACGGGTACCGATAAGAAGGCCCAGTTCAAGCAGGCGCGGGCTGAGCGTGAGGCCAAGAAGGCCGCTGAATTGGAGGCTGAAGCAGATGCAGAGGCTGACGCATACAACGAGGAAGTCGAATCGGAGCTAGAGGAAGCCAAACCAGACCAGGAGGACGCTGCTGAAGAGCCACCTGCCAAGAAGATTAGATCTAAGTGAGATCCTACGTAGTCCTTTTTTCCTATACCGAAAATTTTTAAATCCAACCCCACGATGCAATCATCCAATCAGTCGGTACAACCGGTGAGATATCCGCGGTACGGGGGTAACGGACCCGACATGATGCAAAGTGGCCAAGGAACGGGCCAGGTGCCGGTTCCAAACCAGACCCAAGTGATGGGGACGCCTGGTTCGACGGCTGCCCAAATACTTGCCCAACAGAAGGCACAACAGGTGCCAATGTCGATGATGATGTCGCCTCAGATGGCAGGCCAAGGTCTGGCAGGAGTGCAGGCGTCAGGACAACAGCAGCAGCAGCTTTTGCAACGAGTTCAGCAGCAGCAGATCGCCGCTTTGGCTGCTCAGAGACTTGCACAAGCACAGGCTGTCCAGCAACAGATGCCTTTCCCGATGCAACCGGGCATGGCACGTCCGCCACAAGGCCTCCAATTGCCTCAGCAGTCGCAACAGGCTCCACAGGTTCAAGCACAACAGCAGCAACCGATGGTTAGAGAGGTTTGGAAGAACAACTTGGACAGCGAGATGATGGTGATTCGCGAGTTGGCAGAGAGATACAACCAGATCAGTGTTTCGACAGAGTTTGCAGGCATAGTGGCACGTCCGATGGGATCATTCCGGTCCACTAAGGACTATCACTACCAGACAATGCGGTCGAATGCGGATCTGCTCAACATGATCCAAGTTGGAATCACACTTAGCGACAGCAAGGGCCGGCGCCCTGAAGGTGTTCCTTCAACGTGGCAGTTCAACTTCAAGTTCGACTTGGAAGAGGAGATGTTCAGTAGGGAATCGATTGATGCGCTGACCAACACTGGTCTCGACTTTAACGCGCTGGCAGAGTCTGGCATTGACTCGTCAGAGTTTGCACAGTGCCTCATAGATTCGGGTCTTTGCCTTCTGCCAGAGGTGGCATGGATCAGTTACCACGCAGGTTACGACTTCGGTTTCCTCGTGTCTTTGCTTATCAATCAGACCATGCCTTCTAGCGAGGACGAGTTCTCAGAGTGGGTTGAGACCTACTTCCCAACCTACTACGACATCAAGCTCGTTTCCGTTTCACAGCTTTTCGGCAACAACGCCTACAAGTCCCAGTACTCTCTTGAAGCTCTCGCGGAAGAACTTGGTGTCATCCGCAATGTCAAGTTGAACACGCTGCAAGTTGGTGGCCAGTCTATGCTGATCCATCTCTGCTACTGGGAGCTTCGCCGGCTCATCGACCAGAAAGAGTTTGAGTCCTGTAAGAACCAGATCTGGGGATTGAGTGATACTCTTGCAGAACTGGCCACTCTGGGTTCACCTCAACAGGACTCTCAGCAGATTCAGACTAACCAGCAACCACAGCAGCAACAACAACAACAGCAGCAGCAGCAGCAGCAACAACTGCCGCCTCAGTTACAGTCTTTACAAATGATGCTTCAGAGACAACAGGAGCAGATTCAGCCGGGGCAGCAGGGACAGCAAGGTGGCATGACTTCTGACACGGGAATGTACTATCGGCCTATGTAATTTTACATGATGGAACATCAATAAATATAGTCTTCTGACCGAATTATGTCCGATGTATACAAGTATTCGGTCTCGCGACGAATCACTTGAGCCGCGTGAATTTCGAGCCAATAAGTTTCTCAATATGGCAACCCAATTGCTTAAAACGGATGAACACAATTTTAGCAGTCTTAAATCTTTGCCCAAACCATACCGAAACTCTTCCATCAATTGAGATGGTTTTCATTACCAAACTACTGCTGGCAGCGGGCTTTGCTTCTGCTGCCACTCCAGGATACGTCAAGTTTGATGCTGTGAAGAAGAGAGCCGACTCTGACAGTTACTACTCTGACAAGGCCTACTACAGTGTGGATGCCGTCTCGAACGGCACCAACGGCACTAACTTGACAGTCTCCTTGACCAACTATGTTGAATATTACATGGTGGACTTATTGGTCGGATCCGATGAGCAGAATGTCACCGTCCAACTTGACACCGGCTCGTCGGATCTGTGGTTCAATTCGTACGACAGTCTTTACTGTATCATCGCAGAGTTCGGCGGAAGTGAAGACTCCATAGCAACCGACTATGGCCAGATTACTACTCAGTCGTTGTACACTGATTTCTTGGAGGACATGAGCAGACTCGAGGATATCATTGCCACCGAGGAGATCGAGGAAGACGAATTTTACACCTTGAGTGACGAGTATATTACAGCCGACGACTACTATGGCTCTGCCACTGGCTTCACAGACGATTACTATGCGAGCGAAGATTATTATGGTACAGAGTATTATTATGCTACCGAGGATTACAGTGATTACTCTGAGTACACTGCGACCGCCACAGACACTTACTATGACGATGAAGGTGATTATGATGACGACTATGCTACCTACGCCACTGCTACGTTCAACTTCGAACCTACTGCCACCGCTTTCTTGGACGAGGAAGAGGGTGACATTTACTTTGAGAGCAACTGCTCTGAGTTCGGCACATTTGACCAGGACACATCAGACTCTTTCATCGGCAACGATACACTGTTTGAAGCCTTCTACGATGACGATAGCTACGCCATTGGTGAGTACGGCAAGGACACTGTCATCCTGGGAGAGTTTGAGATTGACAACTGCACTTTCGGTGTTGCCTACGATTCCTCTATTGCATACGGTATCTTGGGTATTGGATTCCCTAACGATGAAGATGTCGAGTTCGGCACCTACTATGCCAACCTGCCATACCTGCTTAGAGACCAAGGATACATCAACCGCACTGCTTACTCGATCTTCCTGGGAGCAGAGGAGGCCAACAGTTCTGCCATCACGTTTGGTGCCGTCGACACCTCCAAGTTTGATGGTAATTTGACCATTGTTCCTATCGTCGAGTCGCCTGGCATCAACTATGGTCAAGAGTACACCAACACCAGCACTATTGGTATCACACTGAGCTCGATAACGGCTATCAAAAACACTACCAAGGGTTCCAAAACCACGTCCAAATCGACAGTTCTTGCCAAGGGCCAAGGCAGTGCCCTTCTGGACATCGGAACCACCCTCACCTACGCCCCATACTACGTTATCAACGCAATTATTGGTGCATTCCCAGACACTTTCTACTACAGCAAGGCCTACGGTTACTACATTGCCGAGCGCACGGCTGTGGCCAACAAGAGTTTGGAATTCAACTTCCAGGGTGCCAACGTCACTGCTCCACTCTCGTCGTTCATGCTCGACCTCGTTTACTCGAACCAGAGTGTGTCCAACTTTGGCCTACTGGGAATCCTTGACTCGGGCTCCAACGACTATCTTCTTGGAGACACGTTCCTTCGCAACGCTTACTTCGTTGTTGACATGGAGAACTACGAAGTTGCCATTGGACAGGCTGTTATCGATGCCGATGAGGACGATGAAGAGATAGAGGTGATTCCTGAGGAAGGTGACATTCCTAGTGCCACCTCTGCCAAGGATTACACCAAATCGTATGGCCATAAGGACCAGACTGGGCTTTCATTGGTCACCACTGTCAACCCAACCAGTTTCACTACTACATCGATCATTGCCACCCTCCAAGAGGGAAACGTGATGGCAACGACCACCAATTCGACCACTTCTGGCAATGCAAAGACTACCGTCAAGAAGACGTCGATCACTTCGACTTCGAAGAGTTCGTCGGCCACCGGCAAGTCCAAGAGCTCAAACAGCAAAAGCAAGAGCTCCACCACAAAGAAATGATGATTCCCATTGATACCCGTTCGAACGTCTTTACAACTTTATAACTATAAACCGTACTTCACTTCTTAGATCAGATAGATAGACAGACTTAGCTCGTTCGCGGGTGCTGAAAAATTTTTGAAACGAGATCCAAACCCACATCGCTTCGATGGTATTGGCGGACTTTGAACAGGACCCTAACCGGGTGTCTGTAGCCTTCATCACCTACTACTACAACCTGCTTAACAGCAATCCTTCAAAGCTGTACCAGCTTTACGCCAAGGATGCTTCGTTGAAGCAGGGTAGCTATCAGGACCCATACGGTACCAGCGTAGAGACCGTGACAGGCTCCGAGGCAATCAAGTCTCTCTGGGACGATTCGCCTCTCGGTGGTGCCAAAGTTATGGTCCAGTCGATTGAGAGTACTCCTTCTTTCCAAGGTTCCATTCTCACCGTGTGTATCGGCGAATTGGCCCTGAAAGGGAAGCGGCACGCCGATGGTCAGACTGCCTACAAATTCGTTCAAACCTTCGTGCTGGCTCCATCTGCCAAAAAGGACGTCTACGATGTGAACAATGACATTCTGTCGTTCATTCCGGATGTCGACTATGCATTTGATGCCAGCGACGATGAAGTGGAAGACGAGGACGACGAAGAGATTGAAGAAGTGGAAGATGATGAGGTGAAGGAGAAGCGGCTAGCTGCTGAGAAGAAACAGCAGGACAACGAGCTGAACCAACAGGCTGTTGAAGGTGCCATTGCCGATGCTGAGAGTGATAACGTCGCAGAGGAGATTGCTGAAGAGATCGATGTGTTGGATAAGGATTCGGAGGCCAAGGTGGAGTCTGAAGAGACGGCCGAGCCTGTTGAACCGGTTTCCACGCCATCGTCTCCTCCTATAAAGCCAACGAAGGGCATGAGCTGGGCCAACCAGATCGCGTCGTCCGGTGTCAAGAACACGTCAGTGGCCAAAGTTCCTGTGGTTGCACACGTTGCTCGCAAAGAGACTTCTCCAGTCGGTGGATCCAAGAAGAAGAAGAAAGACACGGCCACTGGCAAGAAGCAGTCGCACTCTGATGATGACGATGGGTTCGAGAAAGTCGGTGGTGACAGCAAGAAGGGCACCAACGGCAACGGTCGCCAGAACTCCAGCTTCAATAAGCGCGGCCAGCAGGTTTACCCGATCTTCATCAAGGGAATCGAGAAGGACCTGTCTGAAAGCAGTGTCACTTCAGCCTTAGAAGCTGCGTTTGGTAAAGTGGACACTTGCCGTATCGAGCGGACGACAGGTTACGCTGACTTTGTCGAACTGGACTCCCAGCGCCGTGCATTGGGCGCCCACACTTTCAATGTTGGTGGTGTCGAGTTGAAATTGGAGCCACGGATGAAGAAAGATGCTAGCAAGAAGAAGAAGAGCCGGAGCAACGGCAAACGTCACTCGACGAGCAACAGCAACGGTAATGTGCCAACTCTGTCGGATGATGGATTCAAACGGGTCGGAAAGCATTAACGTATAAGCGATCTACTGATAATAAAACAGCAGGTAATTAGTACTGTACGGTGGTGTATGTATGAGAAGGCTAGGCACGACGGCACCGCATTCAATGCAAGATCTCGTCCAGAACGTTCTGCTGGGTTTGAACGTCGTCGGCACGTACTTTCTTCAAGTTCAACTTGCGGAACGCCTCGATGATCTTATCCTGAGGGAATCCCATGTCTTCAAAGATCTGAACTGAGTCTCTGTCGATTCCATATTTGGCGCACTCGTCCTGGTGGTGACTCTGCTCTGCAGCGTGCTCTGTAAACTCGTGGTAGTCTCCGGCAGACTTGGTTGGCTTATAGTTGTCGTTGGGAGCATAGATCCGGGTCCAGTTGGCCGCAGTCTCTGCAAACTTCTTAGGGTCCTCCATGTATACCTTAGCCACCTGGGCGTCCTGTGGGTCTGTTGGCACCGGGTCTTGAAGCAACGATTGCAAAGAGATGAGCGACGACTTCAGAGTAAGAATTGGCGTCCACGCGTCTTTCAAGATGTCCAGGCAAATGGCACCCGTCTGTGACGAGATGTTCGGATGGTACACCTTGGTGTCGAACTTCATGAGAGGAGGTTTGAATGGATACTCGTCAGGAATCTTGATGTCCACTTCGAACAGGCCTCCCTCGTATGGAGTGCCAGGCGGGCCTTCGAAAGTGCCCTTCAAATGAGACAGATCGTCTTCATTGACCGAGCTGATGCCCACTCCGGACAGCGAGTCCTTTCTAACGTCCTCTAACTCCTTGGTGATCCTCTTAACTCTCGACATTAACTGTTGTGATGGAGATAAAAATTCAGGTGACAAATCAAATCAATACAGCCCATTTATACCATCATCCATTTTACATATATATTTACAGCACGTCCCGTTGGCCATGCGCGGTAGGGTCCGATAACTCGTCCAAGAATGTGTGCGTGGAGCGCTTTTTCCCGAAGATCTGTTTCAAGAGGAACGCAAGCATGAACAGCACCGCCACTCCGCCCAGCACCACATAGCATATACCGAGCCCCATGTTACGACCACCGATCACGCTCGACGTCGAGATCACCACCGATTTCGTGCCTCCAAAGATCGTCACCGGGTAGTTCATCGTGATCGACATGGTGTACGTGCCTTTCTTCAACGTACTCGACTTGTTGACGCCGTATTTCTTGTAGAAAGATGGCAATGCTGCCGTCTTCATCCAGTTCATGAATCGCTCGTCTGTCACCAGCGAATCCAAGTCGTCGTCAGTGTAACCGTCCGGATACTTCTTGGCCCAGTTTTCTGGAGGAACAATCTGACTCGTATTATACTCGGTCCGCTTGTAAAGCTTGAGGTCAGTGCTCCAAGCGATACCCGTGTTGCTGAACTCATAGGTGCCTTCAGCGGAACTTTTAGGGTTGCCGATCGTGTCGTTGAACATGGAGTTGGCCACCAATCCACATGGGTACACGATCTTATTGTCCCTCTCCTTGAGAGGCTTGCAATTGCTCGTCAACTTATCCAGAGCCACGGCCTTGCCTCTCAACTGGTTCCAATCGTACGATTGAACGTACTTGCGGTGATTTTGGTAGTAGTTCGTCAGCTTGTAGTAGAGGTAGATCGGCGGACTAATATCGTTCGGCACATCAAACTGCAACTCGCACTTTCCCGAGCTATACTTCCACTCCACGTCTGGTTTGCCCGAGCTCTTGAAATGACTCGAAACGTACTTGCTAGGAACAGTCGCAAACGACGACGATGCCTCGCTGTTGCACTTGCTGTAATTGACCTCCAGCTTCTGCACCTTATAAGTGGTCATGATGAATGCCACACCAATCGGCACACAGATCACCGCCAATAAAAGGAGCAACGGCAACACCGTGCGTGGTGTCAAGATTGGCTGCCACGATTTCAACCGCTGTTGTCTAAAAGCAGTGTTTGGTGGCCGCCGCGACTTGTGCCTCTTATCATCGGTCTCTCTGAATGCGTCAGTGCTGTCCGCATTGCTCTGTCGTGTTATTCGGCGCCTGAGGGATGCAAACATAGGAAGAAGATCGGATGCAAAATTAGTTTTAAAAAAACATGCTCCAAGGCTGATCCATCTATCGAAGTACAATTTATCATTATACTAACTATATTACACTTTGACGTTCTTCTGTAAAGCACGCAATGTACTCTCCACTTCCGGATCCTCCTTGGTAAACTCGTTATCAAAGAATCCTGGACCTTGCAACAGCTCCAGTAGAGTAACCACCACTCCCCATGGATGAGGCTTGTGGCAGACGACTCTCTCGAGCAACGACCGAGTCACCAACTCTCTCACTTGGGCATCCTTGCGCGTGAATATGTTCAGCAGCACGTGGTGAGACCAAGCGGTCTGTGCATTAGGGTACCGCAAGTTGTTTGTGATCGCCTGCAACAGAGCAAACTGTAATTCGATCGGCGACCCTGTCAGCAATGACATCAACAGATCCACCTCGTTCGATTTCGCATTGAAACCAGTACGTGCACCGGATATAGCAACGTACGACACCAGATCATTGATTAGTGTCAGATTGTAATGGGTACTCTGGTAGCTAATTCCAGTGGTCTCGGCAGGCTCATCCAACTCCAAAGAGTTCTGGATCTGTCTGCATAGTGATGAAGAAGGCATCCGCACGTAGCTATCAACGTTCTTGCGGATTCCATGCTCATTCAACCGAGTCTCTGGAGCTGGAACCACAACTGGCTGGTCTCTGGTCTCCGCCAGGCTGTCCACTTTCAATCCAGTTTGGAACGGATCAGGAACGGTGACATCACCTGGTGTAGCAGAGAGAACCACATTACGCAACTGCACAAACGTTGGCGACATGGCGTTCACCAAAGACAGTGCGTACTGCGACAAGAACTCTGGAGAATCGTGCAAGAGAACCAAGAAGATCCGCAGTGTACCTTTGTACACGACAGTGATCGCCTCTGGGATCGACTTACCAGTCACATATTTGCTTTGGAACTCCAGTAGTGCAACGAGCAGTGATGCCATCTTAGACCAGGAGCCACCTTCTTCCAAAAGAGGTGGCAAGAACATCCGGTGAGAGATGAGACACATCCATGCGAATGTGAATCCAGGGAATGCAGCTGGTTGCAATGCCAAGTACAAGTCGGCCAGCGTGTCGTAAAGTGACACCGAGAAGTTATCCAATTGGTCGACTTCGTCTTCACCACTGGCATAGCCTTGGAATCCGTTGTGTTTGATCTCTGCCCACTCGCACATCAGAGTAGAAAAGAGACGGAAATATGGACGCTCGTTGAACTGAGGGCCGTTCGATTCGTGGTCATGAGCAAATGCCAGCACAATAATCGAGAAGACCGACTTGACAAAGCTCAAGCGGTCGTTTCCAGTCTCGTCGTCTTGGACGAGAATCAGGTCCACAATCAACTTGGCAAGCGCATCCACGGCAGTATATGTGTCAAGCGACAGCTTCTTGCCTGCATCTGTATCCTTGACAAATGCAACCGCCGACATCTCTGTAGCAGTAGTGAAGAACACCACCAACCAGTCAGGTCTGCTTAGAATACCAGAGCCAACAAGTTGGTTCAAGAAGTCAGTCTCCAGCTCCTTATTATCACCTGTAAAGTGATACAGCTTGGTCCACTCGGCGAAAAGGTATGCGCAGTAGTCACGAAGCGACGACACTCCCAATGCAGCGAAATTAATAGATTCGATGTTGGCAATGAGTCCCTTCTGGCTTGTTTCCTCCAAGGCCTGGATCGTGTTAATGAAGTTGGATCTCAATGCTCCACGCTTCTGGATCAGAGACTCCACAAACCGCTCTGCAAACTCTGGCACCTTTTGCGAGTCTGGTCCGTCCTGTTCAGTCGATTCCGTCACTGCCCGAGTCAACATCTTATCGACGTCATTCAATGGCAGCATACCAACACGAATGAGCGTTTCGAGAACATGGTTGTTGAGCTTCCGGTCGTCGGCTGCAGTCAGCAACCAACCGCCGACAAACTTGGCAGCCACTGGAGACATCTCGCACACTTTATCAAGTAAGAACACGAGTACTTCGACGGTCAGGTTAGAGGCACCTTCACCGCTGGCAAATAGGCCGTTCAAAAGAAGCTGTGAGGCCTTCAAGTAAACTTCGCTGTGGTTAACGCCAGCGAGCACTTGAAGTATTTGAATCAGGTACGCTCTAATAGGCGCATTTGGCGCCAAGTCACGCAAACTGTTCACCTCTGTCTCTTCTTTGGTATCACGTAAGAGGGCTTCCATGAGCCGTTGCAAAACCATCACTGCCTCCTCTAAACTCCGTTGGAGGTCGCCAGGTGCAGCTGCTGATGCCGGAGCACCGGGAACAGGTGAAGCACCCTCTGCAGCAGCGGGGCTTCCACCTCTCTGTTGCATACGTTGTGCAAGAAGTTCCTGGGCCATACCACCAAATTGAGGTGGTCCTTTCTGCTTACCAAATTCATCATATATCGAGAACTGGCGCTGGGTGACACCGCCTGGGCGCACACCTAGAGGCTCAGGAAGAGCCAACGAGTACCGAGATGCATGCTGAGTATCACAGAACGGCTGGTCTGGTTGTTGTTCGAGGTGTCTTCTCCGCAGCGCAATTGCTGGGAGCATCTGCTCGTCCAACTCTTGCACGGCTCTGTCCATGGCGGCCTTCTGCACAATTGAGCATGCCAAGTCCAGATTATCATTAATGGCACGCGGCAGCTCATCCATGATCGAGGCATCCAACGGCTGGCCAAAGGACTGGATGTATTGCTGGACATTCACCTGAATACTCTCTCTGAGGAGGTCTCTGCAGGATGCAAGCGTGAGCGACTCCGCCAAATGACGAACGGTGTTCACGTATGCCTTTCTCAATTTGAGTTCATCCACTTCTAGTGCGAAATCCTTGAGAACAAGTGCCTGTGATGCAACAAGTGCAACGGCAACTGTACGGCTGACAACTGCAGGCAGAATCTCACGAACAGATTTCACCATTGACAGCTGTAGCAACCGTCTCAGGTTAGGATGGCTCACGAATATGCTGTTGCCAGCCAAATTCTCGAATGCCTGTGCCTGCTGCTGTTGAGGTTGCTGCTGTTGCTGTTGCTGTTGCTGTTGCTGTTGCTGTTGCTGCTGCTGTTGCTCAAGTTCTTGCTGCTGTCTCTGAGCTGCCAACAGTCTCTGCTGCATCTGCAATGCAATTTGCTGCTGACTGCTCATATTCTCTGCAGACATTTCACCAGGTCCAACAGAAGCAATTCCACGGTTCTCGTCAAGCGAGAGACGGGCCAAGTTGACAATAGTCTGCTGCTGATCGACGAACTCTTCCAGATCACCGGCTTTATGGTTCTCCAGCATGTGAGTAGTCGACACATCATCTAGCGTGATACCAAGAGACTCACAGAGAACCTCGATTTCAAACTTGGAGTTCAGAGGAAGCTCTGTAACGTAGAGTTCTTTGAGAACACCTAGAATTCCTTGCAACCAAGGATTTGGCCACTTGAAGACCCTAGAATCCTTGGCCTGTTCTAACACTTTGGCCACAAACGGAATCACTTGAATCAGTTTCTTGTGATCATAGGCCTCGATGAGGAGACCCTTGAAGGCAATGTGCCGGTGAAGGATAGGCTGATTTCTGCACAGAGTGACGCGGCCAAGCCAGGAACCGAGATTCTTGAGGTTGGTACGATCGAGTCCTGTCAGAAGATCAGACGAGTCCGCCTCGTCTCCTGAACCGTATAACTTGTTCAGAAGGAGAACAATCTGTCTGAACGTCGATTGCAAGACATGAGCGGCCAGCAACGGTGAGCCAAAGTCCCGAATGATGCTTGCATAAAGCTTCTGGTTGTTTGGCTCAATCTTGGCACGCTGAGACACGAGATACTTGGCAAACCACCTGAAATATTGAGGCTCGAGAAGTTTCTCACGGAGTTCAGTGACACGCGATTCGATGTTACTATCGGCAATGTTGTTCACGAGGAAGAGGATGCGATCTGCCACCTCTCTAGGTGGAGTGTTTTGGTCAACAGAATTTGGAATGGTGTCGATTGTCGACACAAACACAAACTTGGACTGCAACGGAGTATCCTCAGACTGCTCTGGCGAAGCAGCGCTACCTTCAATTTGAGGGGTGGTGCCGTTCACAGAGGCCTTGCAAGCCTCATAAAGTTGAGGCTGGGTTTGCAAAGCTGGGATCTGGCAGAGCATGGCACAGAACTTTGGGAACTCGTTGAGACGTTTCATGAAGGAGAAGAGTGCCTGGATGGAGAACTTGAACATCTTGCTCTGAGGTGGCTCTCTCGCAGAGTCCAGAATGTACCGTAGGGCAATTGAGAGCACCGGGCCTTCTATGAGGCGGAAGAAGATTGTGTTTCCAAAGAGGACCGAGGTGGTAGCCAGGGCATCCACAGGGTACTCTGGGAAGAATCTGTATTCATCCAAGAGAGAGTGGATCATGCATGCAAAGACGTCCTGGTCATGAGGATTATCGGACTCCTTGAGGCGTTGCAACATCTGAATGACATTCTTGATCTCCAACTCCTTATTGTACATCTTCTGGTAGTATGTCTTCATCTCTTTCTCAACATCCACCGAGAAGTTGTTGGTGCCACTGTTGGCGAGAATGGCGTCGTCATGTCCCTGGCCGAAGTTGATCAACCGTGGGTATGCTTGCAAGCAGAGAGTCTGCAAGCTTCTGAAGCGGTCTGTCAGGTCTGCCGGCAGCTGACGAGACGTTAAAGCATTGAGAAGGAAGTAGACTGTCTCCAAGCTGAGAGACTTGGAGAGGCGTCTTCCTTGTTGAGCAGCCTCGTACTCCAAAGAAGCCTGATGTTCCATGAAGTCAATAATTGTAGCTGCAACAACGTTGACGTTACGGTCTAGTTGTGCCTGAACAAAGTTCTCGAACCGCTTCCACCCGTACTGAGAAAAGATGATGGCCACAGAGAATGCCTCTGGGAAGTCTGCTGAGTTGGACAGAATTGACATGACAACTGCATCGTTATCAAACGAAGATGTGACACTGGCAATGCGGTGGATGGTCTCTGGAGATTTACGCACATCGTAATACTTGAGAAGCAGCTTGCCCAACTCTTCAGGGCTGTTCTTACCAAACACGGCAAAGATGTCCGGCAGGTAAGGCGAGTCGTTGTCGAGCAAAGTGACGATGAAATTCTCCATGATGTTGTTGATCACCGCATTCTGAGGGGCATCAGGGTGAGCATGCAAGAGGTTGACGCATGCCATGACAACGTACTCAGGAGCAACTTTGTAGTCATCAGTGAAGAGCTGTGTCAAGTCGGTATCGTTAGCGCCTTGCTGTTGCAAGAGAGCGACGGTGTCAACTTCCAGCTCGGCCACCGACTTGTAGTAAGTTAGTACGTGGTGTGGAGTCTTATCGTCGGCAAAGATCGGTTCCATCTTAACGTCATCACCGAAGAAGTCCAATGCACCTTGATTAGGATCCATGGCATGCAATTGAATAAGGGTCTCTTTGGCGATATCAGAGCCAGTGACGTTATTGAAGAACTGGTCGACCAGTGACTGGTCTGGCAATGCGGAAATGAACTCAGACAGCGAGGCTGGAGTCATTGGAGCAGTGTGCTTGGTGGCGACGGCAGAGTCGAGCACCAACTGGAAGTCGGGAGAAGGTTTTCCCAACTTCTTGATGATCTTTGCCATCTGAGAACCCCTGGCGGTAGCCTCTGGGATCGCTGGTGGGGTGAGAGCCGTAGGTGTAGTAGCATCGGGAGCAATCTCCTGGGAGCCAGGGAAGAGAATCTCGGAGTATAGCAAAGAGACGGCATTATTGTAACTAGGCTGGGGCTGCTGCTGTTGAGTAGTAAGCAGTGCAGTCAGAACCTTGTCTGGGAGAAGCTTTTCAGGGCCCACCTGTTGTAAAGTTGCTTTGAAATCCATCTTGGCGACTTTATCTGTGTATGATTTGATGGCTCTGTTGAGAGATTTCGAAGGCTGATTGATGTGGCCTATGACAATGAGCTTATGGGGCAAAGAGAAGACGTTCGACTTCAAGAAAAGCTTGAGGAAGATATCGTAGAGGTCTGCCTGCTTGGAATTGTCCTCTTCAGAGTACTTGACAAGTAATTGGACAACCTGTTCTAAGGAGCCCAAGTAGATCTCAAGGAGTTGTTTGAGTAAAGATAAGTTTCTGTCTGTCTTCGAAGAGACCTTGGGGATGCGATTTTCAATGGCAAGACCAAGTAACAGTCGCTGGAGGTCGTCGAGGGCAAAGTAGTCGAAGATCTGCGGTAACGAAAAGAGGTTTAAGTTCGGTTCGAGTGCAGAGGCAACAATGTCGACTTTCTCTGGTGCAACTAGTGTCAGATAGTGTAGTTCGTGCGCTAGAAGCTTGGACTGCGGAGATTTCGTAGAATCTGTCGATTTGGTGAATTCAGGTACACACGAGATCACCAAATGGTTCAAGAATTGTTGATATACCTCCGGGTGCTTGTCTAACAGGTAATGTATCTGGGCAAGTGTTTGGTCCCAAGAGTCGTCTGTAAGATTGGTGAGCAAGAGAAATATCTGTGCAATGACAGCACTGGATAGTTGTGGCGTTGTCGCCTGCGTTGTATCTCTGAACGTCAACACGGGTTGCTGCTTGGAGGCCGTGTAACGAGTTGGTAGGGAAAATTTTTTAGGTGAGTTGCCCTGTATGATTCGATGCAGTTTGACACTGCTGCTCATTGGGGAAATTGGCCAAGGTTCGAGGGTACTCTGAGTAGTCTACTATGTATACAGTAGCATTTGGAACCGATCCAGATACTTGCAACAGGATGATTCCAGTTGCTTGGCCATTTTCCCCCAGTATGCCCAAATCCTTCCTATTTAGTACACGTAGTTTGATCTCTAACTTCATTGATACTTTCGTTCTTCTCTATGAAACTGATTTCATCTCTGTTGACTGTTCTGCTGGCCCCATTGGCCCTGACGGCACCTGCAGGTGATGCAGCCAGATTCGAGGACTCGCTAGTGGACGCTTTGTCGATGCCAGACCTCGTTGGCGTCCCCTCACCAGACAAGCTTGGGGACTGGCAAATGCAAGGCAGCTGTCAGCTCCACGAGGGCCGTATTGTGCTGACTCCAAAGCCTATGATCACTTCCAACGATAAGAAAGATACTGAGATCACCTACGGCTCGCTGTGGTCGCGCCCAGTCGATGGAACGTCGGCTTTGGCTGAATTCGAGACTCAGGTGACACTGAGATCCCTTGGCTCTGCCGGAAGGACAGGTGCTGGATTCTCTCTGTGGCTTGTGGCTGACGACGACAAGACTGTGCAGAAGTACACGCAAAACAACTTCGGAGGTCCGTCCCAATACACGGGACTCCAGATCTCTTTAGATGCGAACGATAAGTCCCTCGGACCAGTCTTGCGAGTGTTTTTCAACGACGGATCCAAGCAAGTGTCAATCAACGACGACTACATTGGCGCATGGCACTATGCTTACCAAGCGTCGGACGTTCCTCTTACTATCAAGGTTGGTTACAGTGACAAGTGGATCAAGGTTACCTGCGACAACAAGTTGCTCTTCGAATCCACCGACCAGTTGCAACTGTCGTCTATCTTCCAGTCGAAGCACTTCCGTGTTGGATTGACTGCCGACTCTCCACAGGATATCAGGAAGAACGAGCAGTTCGAGGTACTCCGTATCAAGTCTTACGCCAAAGTGAGTGCCGACTTGCGCGCAGAGTGCAAGCAGACATTGCGTGGTGCCCATGCCGGTTCTGGTGTCGAGAATGAGCCTGTCGTGAAGAAGGTTGTCGTAGATGCTCCAAAGACCCCAGAGACTTCAGGTGTCGATAGTACATTGCTGGAGACCATCAACGAGAAGCTTGCCGATATACAACAGAAACTGGCAGAGCAACCACAGGTCGTGGCAGATGGCCAAGGCGGCGTCAATCTCGATGCTACACTACAGAAGCATCTGGCTGATTTGACACAGGCCATGAATAAGCTCACACACAACGTGAACAATGTGTTGCGTAAGAGTGAGCTAGCCAACGAGCGCTCTGAGGTGTTGGAGCGCAAGTATGACCACTTGCAAGAGCTGCTTGGCAGACAGCAACAATTGCTCGAGAACGCTGAGCTGTCATCCAAGTCGCTTGGTAAGAGCTTCCAGCAAGAAATCCAAAAGATGGGAGCCAACATCGACTCGAAGGTGTCGAGTATTCACGAATCGTACTCGGAGAAGCTGTCTAAGGGCACGTCGAATCCAGAGTTGGAAGCCAGATTGCAAGGTCTTGCCTCGTTCATCAAGATGGTTCTTCTGCCGTTGGTGCTCATATGTACGGCGATTGCCGTGCTCGTCTTCCGCCTCAGAAGCGACATCCAGCATTCAAAAGTCTTGTAAATTATGAATATAGATTGACTATTCTATAAACGCAGGCCGCCTACGTCTTATGTTTGAGTAGCCGAGCGCGTTGGCGTTGGGAACACGTTTCGTGGTAATCCTCTTCGTACGGATGATACCATGAGATTGCTCGGCTTGCTCTATGAGTCGGTTTGATTCCACTATTCCGCAAACTTGTTGCTCATACTCGATCAGCTCCCTATCATCCACAGGCAACTCTCGTTGGATCACAATCTCCCTGTCCGGGTTGACAATTGGCCCCATTGGAGCGAACCTAGGTAGTTCCGGTGTCGATAGGTTGTGCGTGGATTTCTCAACAACGATCTCGTCAGCAAACACTGGCAGACTGTCTTCGAGCTTCTTATCTGCGGCCTCTTCCTCCCTTTCCCTCTGCTCAATTGCCTCTTCGTCGGATTTCTTGCCATGGTCATTGAGTGCCTCTGAAGACAGGAAATCGCCTAGCTCATCGTGGAAATCAAGGTTGGCATCAGACTCGTCATGAGATTCTTCGCGGATCTTCTTTGCCGTTGCTCTCGCTGCACACCGTTGTGCAATCTTTGCCCTGGTTTCTTGCGCTTCCACCAGGCGATCGTGGCGGATCCTCATGAACTCTTGGTACTGTCTGAGAGAACTCACCGAAGTGGTCTTACTGTCGACCACACGCAGATCTGAGCTCTTGTCTAGGGGTTTGCCGCCTCTCCTGTTAGCGTAGTACAGAAGCCATTGATAGTCGCGTAGAATACGCTTGTTGGCGAGAAACTTGTTCAAGACAACTTCTCCATGAAGATACTCGAGATCGTCCACTCCATCATTGAAATTCGTCGATATCATAGACTCATGATGATTGATCTTTTCCACGGGCTTCTCCATGTTGAGGGCCCGGATCTCTGCGTCCACAATCGACTTATCATAGTAAGGCAGTCCGTTCATAATCGACCTCTCCTTACCAACAGTGGCCTCGCTTTTAATAGGCATGCGCATCAATTTCGCATGTAATGCGGCAACCGAAGGTGCCGAAGAGCCAACTGAACCTTCGTACGGTCCCAGGCCGCTCAGGATGTACCTCTTATGATGGCTGTGGTGATTATTACCGTGGTGCGAAGTCGAGTGGTGGTCATCCTCGTGTCTGAAACTCCACTGATATGAAGGTATTCTGCTCAACGAGTTCATCAATACACCGTTGTTGTTGGCAATTCCCTGCCCCGTCATCATCTCCTGGTTGTCTGTAACCCGCTCGGCTCTCTCGGCGAGGTTCTCATCGTTGTATGTGTTGGTAGGGAAGATTGAGTCCCTATAATCCTTTGGCTTGACCTCACATTCGAGCACTGCCAGCGACGGGTTCAATGCTGTAGAGCACTGGTAGGCATTGCTGATTTCATTCAGCGTTGCCTCCAGCTTCCTATCGTCCACCTCTGGAGAGAACATGTTGGCTGGTTTAAAAAAGAGTAGAGTAGGAAAAGTTGATAATTTGGGATTTAAATAAATGTCATTAATTGTAAGCGTAACAATCGTAAGCGTAATATAATAATTCAGTCGTAATAATGCAATCGTAAAGGGACATTAGTGAGTTTGATGCAACTAAGTTGGAACAACTGTTGTCTGTAATCCGATGTTTGCCTCTTCATCAGATTCATCGCTGACCTCTTCCTTCTCGTTCTCTTTAGCGGAGTTGATCATTTCAAACGAGGCATAGCTTCTCTCAGGGCCGATGAATGTGATCACCAGCAGATAAGCAAAGACGGCACCCACAAATATGGCCATAACTTTGGCATAATCATAGATTTTAGCACCGGATGGCGACACTGTTGGGAAGTGAGAACCGAGATCTGTCTCGATGGTAGCGGAAGCGGCTGAGGCCAGATTACCGAGCTGGTAGGAAACACCAACGACGAAAGAGCGGAACGATGGTGGAGCAAGCTCTGATAGATGAACTGGAACGATACCCCAGGCGCCTTGGACGCAGAATTGTAGGAAGAAGGCACCAGCGTTGATTCCAGATCCATCGACGAAAGCCCATGGATAGATGAGACAACCTCCAACGACACAGCAGAGCATGATGCCAAGTCTCCGGCCGATGAAGTTGGACAGATGGGCGATCAGAATGCCACCGACAAGTGCACCGAGGTTGGCAACACAGTTGGTGACGGTGGACCTGTCCTCAGAGAAGCTGTAACGAACAGTAAGTAGAGTTGGATAGAGGTCCTGGGATCCGTGGGACATGAAGTTGAAACCGGCCATCAACAACACCATGTAGATTAACATGAGCCAGTATGATCTCAAAGCGATCTTGGCCTTAGAAATGAAGCTCTCTTGGTGGATTCCATGCTCCTGGTTGTACCGGAACTCTTTCTGTTGTCTGAGGAATGCCTGGGTTTCTGGCATCATAGCTCTGAAGATGGTGATCAAGAACATCACGCCAGCTCCGAACCAGTACATGGCCTTCCACTTATGAGGCGAGTTGTCGGCAATGGCTCTAGTGAAGATGACTGCAAGCAAGTAGCCAAAGGTGTAGCCTTGCTGCATGAAGCCTGAAATGATACCTCGAGCCTCGTTAGGGCAATCGTCCAGGGCAGTAGCAGCGGCGTTTCCATAGGTGCCACCAAGCAAGATACCAAAGAGTGCCCTCACGGCAAAGAACTGCTTAAAGTTCTTGACAAATCCTGTACCGATCTCCAAGATACAGGCAAGAGCGAGGTTGATCACGAGCGGCCATTTACGTCCATACCTGTCTCCATAGTAGCCAAAGATGATGCTACCGACTGTCCGGAGCATCAGGACCAGCGTGATTCCCCAGGTGATGCTCTTAACTGATTTGTGGTACTCTTCTGCGATCACCGAAGCATTGACAGAGATCGTGAAGAAATCATAGGCCACCCAAGTCCATCCAAGGAAGGCAGACAGGATCATCAACCACTGCTTCCTTTGGATCATCCTTAGTCCTGGCATTGGGTTCAACATGTATCGTTTGGCGTTGATTTGTTCCTTGGATGGAGCCAATTCAGTGACTCGAGTCAAGGCATAATGCTTGATAGCAGGCCAGGATAAGTCGATATCCATTTGGTCGACCGTCTTCTTCTCGGTCAACTGCTCTCCCTTGGTAGCATTGATGGTACCATTAGTAGAGTCGATAGAGGCTGCAGTCTGTTCAGAGACTGCATCATTGTGAGTATGTAGTGTATCTGTCATTAGACCCCTATGTAACAAACCGCTCGCCCCCTTTTTATAGCACCGGACTTATCATTCCCTATAGTCATTTATTCCCTCAAGATCATGTGCATTTTGGGACTAGATAAATATGGTATTTGCTAGATTATATTACCCGAACGCACAATGATTGGGCCATTACCGAGATCGTCATTCTCACACTGATCATTCCTGCTAGCACTGTACTTGCTGGAGTCATCGAATCCCTTTACACAGTCCAATTAAACTGTGTGGGAGCAAGATATCCGACGGTAGGTCATTTAACACTACCCGATTAGGCAGGCAAAATTCGGGTAACGTTATATTGCCAAGATAATTATTTATCTGGTAGGATGACAGAATGATAGAGCCTGATACGAGGTAAGACGAGATATGGTGGGATGGAATACGACAACTCGATCTAGCAGGTGAGGTACGTGAGCGTCAACATGTGCAAATAGAAACGGAGTTTCGCCGAAATTGCTCAGTGCTGGGGGGACATAGCATAAATCCTTACTAAGGTCCTTACTAAGCGGGTCATGTCGTCATAGAATTGAGGGAGGGCGGTGTTATGGTGGCCAGACTTTTTAATATCGGGTGTGTTCCAGCCCATAGTTACCTGTTCCAGCCCATAGTTACCTGTTCCAGCCCGTAATTATCTGTCCCAGCCCATGGTTGCCGGTCCCTGGGCATACCGGTCCCTGGACATTGTCACCAAGACTTGCCCATCCCAGTCCAAATCTGGTTAATACGAGCTCCGCTAATTAGACCACTCTACATTGCCTTTCCCCTCACCTGAGTACCCCCCAAAAGGGGAAAATGGGTACCCAAATGTGTAACTTATTACATGCCCATTGATTAGAATTGGTCCATGGCTCACTGCCGTTCCCAGCACGAGGTGTGGATACGATTCAAGTGTCCCTTCCTAGATGCGGGTTCTAGCCTTGTAGAGGTCGTATCCATCTCAGTGGTCGTGGTCATCTCAGAGGTCGTGCCCGTCTCAGTGGTCGCCCAGGTAACGGATTTCTTTTACTTCCGTTCTTGGTGGTAACGAAATTTAATTAAGCACCAATTGGGCAGGTGGGCCCGCGAAAGAAATTTGCCGTCTGAAATAGCTCCCGAAATCATTTTCACTCTAGTATGTAGTAGCATTACGACAATGCGCGGCCACAAATGCCGCGGCCAGAGCCATAATGCAGAGTATCATTTACCTAACGCAGAAAAAGCCCTTCCCAAACCGGGTGTTGTGGGTTGGAGCGGGCAAACCGATTGCTCTAGACTCTTAAAGTAGGTGCATCTTTGAACAATGGCAAGTGAAAAATTGAACCGATTCGCTTCTTTTCTTAGTAACATGGATTGCGATTGGGAGTGGTGGGACCGGACTATAGAGCCGAGAATTAATTGTTGCAAAAGGTCAAGATGGATATAAATAGGGGGGTGAGTACGCAAATGTTAGCTCCTTTTCTTAATATATCAATTCTCTCGCTTTAGATATGCTTTCCAACTTGCTTCTTCTTGCCGGTGCCGTTGCTGCCGGCTACGCTAACGAGACTACCGAGGCCAACTCGACCTTGACTGTCTTCACCACCTACTGCCCAGAGGCTACTACTTTCGTTGTTAACAACGTTACCTACACCGCCGAGGGTCCAACCACCATCACCATCACTGACTGCCCATGCACTGTCGAGCCTGCTTCCTCTTCGAAGCCTGCTGCTGCCACCACCTCTGCCACCATCTCTACTTTGACTGGTGGTGCTGCTAAGGCCGGTGCTGCTGGTCTCGCCGCCGTTGTTGGTGTTGCCGCTTACATTTTGTAAGTAGCAGGTGTCATCTAGACCGTCATATGTTCTTTAACTTACTAGCTAATTCATTTCATTACTTGTCGGTAGCGTCCTACCATAACTTGACTACTAGCTAATTTTAATTACTCGGTAGCTACCACTGCCAGTCTATTAATAGATTGATAAACAAGACCCTGGAATGTTGCAAATTCAGACACACCGGCTATTTCTGTTACGACGTTATTTGTGTCTGTTCTGTTGTTTCACCCCACATTCAGACCCGTCCAGTCTTCGCGTTCAATACGAGCATTCTAATTTTGGTAGCAATCAGACCCCATATTTTTTTATTTACGTTTGCTATTACTCCATTGATGGTAGACACAGATGCACTCGATAGATTGATTCGGTCTGCCTTCGTCAATGGTATCGCTCTGAACCCTGAAACGAGCCTGGTGATCAATGCGTGGTTTGGAGAGAAGTTTCTGGACGCCTTGGAGCTTATTGAGTCCCGTCGTATGGTAGTGGTGAAATACCACGATCAAGTCACATATCTCGTGACCAACGGCATAGATCCACCGAAAACCCGCACGGAACTTGCCGATCTGATCGAGTCTCGTCAATTCTACCTGGTAATGCCCGCCTTGTGTACCTGTGAGAGAGGTGACAGCCGGTTTTCAGACGAATCGTGCCTATTTTCGTGCCACCATCAGCTCGCCTACTATATTTATGACCGCAATGCCCGTCAATTGTCTCAGCTCGTCACTGTCCTGGATGTGGATCCAGAAGAGTGGCTCAACACTACCGATACAATCTTTTCTAAGCAGATCATCGCTTAAATCTCTTAGCTCCGGTCCATCTTTACTACCTATATACAAACCGAACCTATCTTGGCCAATTCTCATGTCCAATCTACCAAATGTTCAACTTAGATCCTACCAAGTATTACCACCGAGTTCCAACCGTATCATTCCTAATCCTACACCATGCGACACCATCTATTCCACTACCCCTATAGCTCATACACATCTCTGGCAGCAGCTCTAAGAAAAATTTTCTACAGACMCCCCCGCCGAGAGGATTGGCTAGCAATCAGAAGGGTTATCCCTCATCATTATAGACAACACAATCATGACACAAACAGAGACAACGATACCGCCGTCAGCTCAGATCACCATGACCGCGGAAAATCCCCCAGTTTACGGCCTGAGCGACGCTGACGAGCAGAGACTGCAGGACAGTCTCTTGAGAAACAACGAGGTGGTCGTGGTGGCGCGATCCGTTGCCAATCGCACAGTTTCGCACGGGTTCCCGCTCTACTTTGGTACTACAGAGATCGACTTTGCCGATTATCGACGTCGCGCCTTGCACAACCGCAGAACTTCCCACAATCCACACTACCCTGAGGGTGAATTGTCAGCCGATCATCGGCTTGTGCTGCCTTCTAATTTGAAGGTCAAAATTAGAACTCCGCGCCGACCAGAGACACCGCAAATGCCACCAACTGAAGCTGAAAAGCCAGTCGAGACAGCTGAGGAGCTTCAAGCTAACACAGAGAAGGAATCAACACCAGTGGCAGAACCAACAACTGTGACAGAACCTACGCCGGAAACTCCACACACTCCTGCACAGCAGGCTACACAGACGCCGCGGTCTGCTATGCGTTGGAGTGAAGCCATCCAGAGCAGTATGAAGAAGGCCACCGCTGTGAAAACAACCGCTACGCCGCCTAGTACATCCGCATCAACACTCTTGGGCAGTCCGGCCACGCCTACCACTTCGTTGGTCACTCCAGAGCCTCTTCGCACGGCCGAATCCCCTCCTTCGTCACCAGATACAGCATACGTTCCTGACAACAGTGTCAAGCCTATCGGGCTCGTTGCACTCAAACTGATGTACGACCGATGCTACCTGCCGTTTGCTATTAGCTCCAATAAGGACGAACTTGTCATTCCACACGGTCTCGTCAACTCCGGTAACATCTGCTACATGAACAGTGTCTTGCAGATGCTGTTTGAGTGCGAGCCGTTCTCACAATTGCTCAACATTGTTCGCAAAACCACCCCTGTTTCTTTCGAGGCCACCAAAACTCCATTGATAGATGCACTGCTTCTTTTGCACGACGATTTCAAGAAGAAGAGTGAGCCTACAGACGCAATTGCCCGCCGCATGGGCAATGACGTTGCCAATCCATTCGACTTCTTCCAAGTGATCTCCAAGCTCGACCGGTTCCGTACTTTGGAGTGGGGAAAGCAGGAGGATGCTGAAGAGTTCCTTGGATATTTGCTCGATGGATTGCACGAAGAGTTTGTCGGCAGCATTGGCAACGTTTCTGAAGAGGACGCTAAAGAGCTGGCAAACGAGCTGGCCGATGACAATTCGGATGCCTCGCAACGAGTTCTCGCTGCCGTGAAAGCCATCAAGACCACAGGAAACAACGGCGACTCTCGCGAAGAGACTGGCGACGATGGATGGAATGAGGTTGGTGCCAGTCGCCGGCTAGCTACTAAGCGGACTTTCGAATTCAAGCCATCGCCAATTGCCCAGTTGTTTGGTGGCCAGTTCCGGTCCATTCTACAGACCCCTGGTCGTAAAGCTTCTATCACACTGGATCCATTCATGCACGTTCAGTTGGACATCAGCGATCCGCAAACAGTTGACCTTGTGAGTGCATTTAAGAAGTTCTCAGAAGTGGAAGAGATCAATCTCGGCAATCAAAAGGCCAAGAAACAGAATCTCATCGACAGACTCCCATACATTCTGATCATCCACTTGAAACGGTTCTCGTTTGTGACTGTGGATGACAACGAGTCCAGTAATGGTGACTATGAGATTGTGTCTTCCAAGAGACGCCGTCAGCACATTCAAGTTGAGCAGGCACCACAGGGAGATTCTCGTACTAAACCGGTCGAGGGACGCATTGAAAAGATACACAAGAGAATCCGGTACGATCACAATTTGGAGCTGCCTCAATCAAGCATTGCTTTGGGCCAGAAGGCTCCTGATTACAGGCTCATCGGTGTCATCTACCACCATGGCCGTACAGCTGAGGGTGGACACTACACTGCTGACGTTAGAGACTCTTCGGGCGATTGGATACGTATTGACGACACGCAGGTGTCTAAGATCACTCCGGATGAAGTGATAGAAAACGGCATTGGCGAAAATACCGTTTCTGGTAACAACAAGACTGCATACCTGCTGATGTATGAGAAGTGTTGATCTTCTCACCGGCTCATATAAAAAAAAATTTGAAAAACTTATTTGTAGCCTTTTACCTCTACCATGGATAACCTTTTCGGTGTGTTCAACGAACAGCCTCAAGACATTGGAGCTTTGGAGAAGGAGAAGTTGGTCCCTAAAGGATCTAACAAACCAAAAGATGGTTCCAAGCGAAAGGCTGAAGACGTCAAGCAGAACCGCAAAAAGGTCAAGGTCTCCAAGAAGAAGGATAAGGAGCAAGAGGCTCCAATAGTGGCCGACTCGTTAGAGATAGAGACGTCGCGTGAGGTGACTGCCTCTAGTGGGTTGCTGGCTCAAAAGGCTGAAACGACCAAACCTGAAGACAATAAAGTTCAACTACGTCACCAAGTGAGGCACCAAGTTGCCGTCCCTCCAGGTTACAACTACGTTCCTATTGCTCAGCACAAGCGCGTTACCCAGGCACGGACGTATCCGTTCACATTGGATCCGTTCCAGGACACTGCCATCTCGTGTATTGACAGAGATGAGTCCGTCTTGGTGTCTGCACATACCTCTGCCGGTAAAACTGTCGTTGCTGAGTATGCCATCGCACAATCTCTCAGAGACAAGCAGAGAGTCATCTACACGTCGCCTATCAAGGCCCTGAGTAATCAGAAGTATAGAGAGTTGCAGGCCGAATTTGGAGATGTTGGTTTGATGACAGGAGATGTCACGATCAATCCCGATGCTGGATGTCTCGTTATGACGACGGAGATTCTCCGATCGATGCTTTACAGAGGCTCCGAAGTGATGCGCGAAGTGGCTTGGGTCATCTTCGACGAGGTCCACTACATGAGAGACAAATCGCGTGGTGTTGTCTGGGAGGAGACCATCATTATGTTGCCAGATAAGGTGCACTATGTGTTCCTGTCTGCCACAATCCCGAACGCCATGGAGTTTGCCCAGTGGATCTGCAAGATTCATCAGCAACCTTGCCATATTGTCTACACGGACTTCCGTCCAACCCCGTTGCAACACTACCTGTTCCCTGATGGAGGTGAAGGTATCTACTTGGTTGTCGACGAGAAGGGTACTTTCCGTGAAGAGAACTTCCAGAAGGCCATGTCGTCGATTTCCAACCAAGAGGGAGACGATCCAGGTGCTGTCTTTTCCAGAGGATCCAAGAAGGGTAGCTCATTCAAAGGAAACAAGAAAGATAGTAAGTCTGACATCTACAAGATCGTCAAGATGATCTGGGTCAAGAAATATAACCCAGTGATCGTGTTCTCGTTCTCTAAGAGGGACTGCGAGCAACTAGCTATGAAGATGTCCAAGCTCGATTTCAACACTGAAGATGAGAAGCAGATGCTGACCAAGATCTTCAATAATGCCATCGACATTCTCTCGGACGAGGATAAGGAGTTGCCACAGATTAAAAGCATCCTTCCTCTGCTTAAGCGTGGTATTGGTATCCACCACTCTGGTTTGCTGCCGATTCTGAAAGAAATCATCGAGATTCTCTTCCAAGAGGGTTTCCTGAAAGTGCTGTTTGCCACCGAGACTTTCTCGATCGGTCTCAACATGCCTGCCAAGACTGTTGTGTTCACATCCGTGAGAAAGTGGGATGGTGTTGGATTCCGGTGGGTCTCTGGTGGTGAGTACATCCAGATGTCTGGACGTGCTGGTCGTAGAGGTTTGGATGATCGTGGTATTGTGATCATGATGATCGACGAGAAGATGGAGCCTCAGATTGCCAAGAGTATGGTGAAAGGCCAGGCCGACCGGCTCGACTCAGCGTTCCATCTTGGTTACAACATGATCTTGAACCTGCTGCGTGTCGAAGGTATCTCGCCAGAGTTCATGATGGACAGCTCGTTCTTCCAATTCCAGCAGGCGACATCGATCCCAGACATTGAGAAACAAATCTCTGAAAAGAAGGCTCTGTTGGATGGTATCCACATTGAGGACGAGACTGATGTCAAAGAGTACTACGATCTCCAACAGCAGTTGGATGGATACCGTGAAGATGAACGCAAAGTCATCACACACCCTTCGAACATTCTACCACATCTCAAAAGTGGCCGGCTGTTGAAAGTCAAAGTCGCCGATAACAATTACGGTTGGGCCATTGTGATCGACTTCAACCGTCGCAGCAATAAGCGTCACCCTGAACAGACTTTCAAAGACCACGAATCATACCTGGTGAATGTGTTTGTTAATACGATGTTTGCCGATGCGCCGATCAATCTGATCAAGTCGTTTTCGCCTACACTACCTGAAGGCATTCGTCCTTCCAAGGAGGGCGAGAAATCGATCACTGCAGTGATTCCAATCACGTTGGATTCGATCCAAGAGATCAGCAGCTGCCGGTCGATCATGCCTAAGGATATCAACAACAAGCATGCGCAAAAGACTCTGGATAAGGCTCTGAAGGAGATCGTGAGACGCCATCCAGATGGCTTACCGCTCTTGGACCCAGTGTCTAAGATGAATATCAAGGATAACGAATTCAAGACCCTGCTGAAGAAGGTCGAAGTGCTTACGAAGAAAATGCAGGCCAACCCTGTGGCTAGCTCTTCTGAGCTGGATACTGAGTACGCGGAGTATTCTCGCAAGATGGTGTTGGAGGATGATGTCAAGGAGCTTGTGGCTAAGAAATCGCAGGTGGAGTCTATTATTCAGTTAGATGAACTGAAGCACCGTAAGAGGGTGCTGAGAAGATTGGAGTTCATCTCTGCTAACGATGTTGTCGAGTTGAAAGGCCGTGTTGCCTGTGAGATCAGTACTGGAGACGAGTTGCTTCTAACGGAACTGATCTTCAACGGTACTTTCAATGAGCTGAACCCTGAACAGTGTGCAGCATTGCTGTCATGTTTCGTCTTCGAAGAGAGGTCGAACGAACAGCCTCGGTTAAAGCCAGAATTGCAAGAGCCACTGAACCAACTGCAAGAGATGGCACGGAAGATTGCTCGTGTGTCTCGTGAGTCCAAGATCGAGATCGTCGAGAAGGACTACGTTGAATCGTTCCGGTTCGAGCTGATGGAGGTTGTTTACTCGTGGTGCAAGAAGGCCACTTTCACACAGGTTTGCAAGATGACGGACGTGTATGAAGGATCGCTGATCAGAATGTTCCGGCGACTCGAGGAGCTGATCAAGCAGTTGGCAGACGCAGCCAAGACCATTGGAAACGTTGCATTAGAGGAGAAGATGACAGCAACATTGAACCTCGTTCATAGAGATATCGTTTCCGCTGGCTCGTTGTACCTATGATAATTCTATTCTAAGTAAATCATTATATCGAAGCATCCATGACAGTAGCTTCTGGTTGGATCGTCTTGCCGTTTCTCATCCTACTATAGGCGGCGGCAACCTTAGGTGCCCAAATACCCGAGTGGTCCTTATGATTATTGAGGTTGTCCAAGACAGACAGCTTCTTTTCCCAGATCTCCTGGTTGGCAATGTCTGAGATTCCAAGAAGTTTGGTTAGCAACGGGGACCATTCCGAGGCCAGCTTTTCGGTCCCGGTAGATGTAGACGAGAGTGCCTCAAGCACTTCAAGGAATGTGAAAGTATCTAAAGCACTGATCTGTCCAGATGTGGTCGATAACTTGTCGACCAAAGTGTCGTTCCTCACCATGTTCCTGTAGATCGACGAGGTGTCTGCGTTCAACTGGAACTTATCGAGGAATTCGGTCTTCGATTCCAAGAACTTTGGATCGATGTTGCTCAGTAGATAGGTGGACTCGTCGTGGTCGGCAGCGTGGTCGATGGCATAATCGAGGATGTGGAATTTGGCGTCCTCGCGCGCAAAGCTGTCAGGAGCAGCATATGTGAGCTGGCTCAGGAAGATAACGCTTTCAAAGTTAAAGAAGCTCTTGAGGTCCGGCTTGAACTTATCTTCTAAGTAAACTCTCGTAATATAGTCTATCTGGTCGCCAAGCTTCGGAATGATGAATCTGAGCCGATCGTCCATACGGACATGCTGTAATAGATTCACGTAGAAGGAAAGTTGTAACGAGTTGAGAAGAACGTCGTCGGTGGCCTCGAACTCTTTCAACGATACTTTATAGAGGTCTTCTGGTAGAGTCGGGATGATCGCCAACAGCCCGGCGAGCAGGTCGAACAGCCTGGGTGCCACTTCCGGATCGTTTTTCATCGACTCCAGTGTGGCCATGATCTCACTGGATTGAATTCTGCGACGCACTAGTTCGCCGCCTGCAGCCAGTGCCAGCAACGAGGATTCAGCGGCATTCACCAAGCCGACGGACGAGTCCGAGTCGGCTAGAATTCGTGCCAGTGTCAGAATGATTGATGTGTTTGCCACAATATCGGATGGATCTGCACGGGCCAAAACGTGGCAAACGAGCATCCGAAGCTCATCCTTATCCGTGTGTAGCGCTTCGATCAGCACCTGCATAGTGAACTTGTCGAGGATTTGGTCAAACGAGTAGTGATCCAAGATAGGATCCAGCAGGGCAATGACTTTGTTCTTGGTGGCACCCGTGGTATTATCAGATTTGACGATATCGATGATCAACGGGGTGAATTCGTTGATGATCACGCCCTCGTCCTCTTCGTATAACGAGGCGTCCGCCCGTAAACGGAGGCCAACGTCGTCAAGCAATCGCACATTTGGCTTCACCGCATAGCCTTGCCTGAGCTCATTCAGGTGCACAATAACCCTCACGAGTTGCGGATTTTGAATCCCGTGGAAGTTACTCATGGTGTGACAATTGGAAATGAATTTGGAAACCAATGTCAAACTCTCCAGGACCCTGAATATTAGATTATGTAATGGTTAACTTTCCGGGACAGAATGATACGGCCATGAAAATTCAAGATAGCTAGAAAATAAAGTATTGGTTATAGCATAATGTCCAAGTTAGAGGCATATATTTTGGGTTCGCCCGGGTTTAAGAGCTCGCGGCTGCCCTCTCTGTACTCGGACTTCTCACATCTGGTCGATGACAACCCGGAAGGGTACAAGGCGAACATATCTGCGTGGAAAACTCTGCTGTCGGATTTGATAGATAACCACAGTGACTTGTTGGATCCTACAGAGCAACTGGCCTTCGATAGCAACACACTTGTGCGGAAACTTGTGGTCAGGTCTGACGGTGTCACTTATACCCCGAAAGGAGTGGATCAAGTGCTTGATTCTATGATAGACGATGGTAGTGTTGTGCCAAACACCGAGTTTGATAACAAGCCTGTCGACGTGGAAGGACGAGGAGACGGCCTGATCCGTTCCATATTCAAGCCTGTGATCGGATCGTCATATTGCAACCATCTATCCGGTTATAAAACAGGAGCTGGCGACGGTTCGTTGAAGAGCAATGTCAAGTACATTAGTATGGCCAAGCTGGCCAAGTTGGGTAAGGATGTCAAACAACTGCTGAAGGACGGTCGACCGATCTTGAAACAGCAGCTTGCCGAGGTTGCCAAGGAAAAGCTGGGCTTGGAGAGCTCGTTCGACCTGGATTGTTGTCTGTTGTACCTCTCTAGAGACACCGATGAGATCCATGTGGATGGAGATGCCGTGTGTTTACGTGAGACTGAGGTCAATAAGGATAACATCAAGGCCGTTGCCGATTTGAACTGGGCCATATTCACGTTGGACCAGTACTGTACACATAAGCTGGTCGACATTGCCACCGTTGATGAGAAAATACGTCAACTGTTGAAGAACAACCAGATGAGTTCGGCCAAGAGCCAACTTCGGACCAAGAAAGCGCTCGAGAAACAACTACATTCGAGCCAGGCCAAGCTAGAGCAGTTACATATCGTTCAGATGACTGTTGAGGATGCTCATAACAATGCCATAGTGGCCAGTACGTTGGAATCCAATAAGAAGCTGTTGGAAGGTCTGAACGGGCAAGTCGGTGGCACTGAAAAGTTGGATGACTTGATGGAGGAGTACCACGACCAGATAGAGGAGACCAACGAAATCTCCCAGAAGTTGGGTGAGGTTGGTGGTGAACAGAATGATGAGGATATTGACGAGGAATTGAAGCGGATCGAGGAGGAGCAGTCTGAGGGTGAGAAGCAACCTGAGGGTGAGAAGCAACCTGAAGGTGCCAAAGAATCGGAGCCAGCGGTCGAAGAACCTGCCAAGGACGAACTCGATCAAGAACTGGACGATCTTGAGGCCAGATTCAAGAATCTTTCTCTGCCTGCGGCCAAGACTGAAGCCAATTCTGAGCCTGCTGAGCCATCTCATACTGACGGACGGACCGCTCAGGCCCTTACTAACTAATGCTAATATTAATCTATAGAGTCAGCACCTATTCTAATATGACAACACCACTCCGTGGCGGTGTATACTGTCGAAGAGTGATTCCTGCCTGGTGGAACACTTCTGCACTCATCGTATCCATCGAATAGCTCTGCGAGTAGACCACTTGACGAATGCCAGCCTGGACAATTTTGATAGAGCAAGTCAGGCACGGGCATGTGTTGCAATATAGAGTGGCATTGTCGCCAATGCGGTCTCTTCCTGACTCCAGCAACGCGTTCTCCTCGGCGTGTAGGCATAGACATGTCGAAAGAGCCGTCCCACAGGAATCTCCAGCATTACAGCGAGCACATCCACCTTCATTACAGTTCTTGAAATGGCGTGGTGTGCCGTTGTACCCAGTTGCAATGACCCTGTTCTCACGCACTATCACTGCTCCAACTCGTCGTTTCATACAGTTGGACCTCAGTGCAGCCAAGTCCGCCAGACTCATGAAGTAAGCGTCCCAGTTGGGCCTTAAGCGTTCGGGATTTTCCAAGTGTAAGTCTCTTAGTTGCGAACGCAGCGTTTGATCGTCTCGTGTTTCGTTCACGAGCTTCAACTGGCAGTGCTCGAACTTGTGCAACAAGGCCCCGTCGTCGTCGTAGATCATAGACTCGGATCTACTAATAAACTCATCGAGATCTGCAGATGCGTTGATCTGTTTATATCGATTGAATCGGGCATTTATCTTTCCTGTGACACCCACGAGCAAGAAGAAGGGTCGTTTAGTGAATGTAGCAAGCTCTTCCGGTGTTAGTTGAGCCATTGTGACAAAGCTCTGGGACCAACGGGATGTCACATACGATAGCATCTCTGGAGCGGACGCAAATGTATTATCGGCGGCAAAGGGACATGGCTGTCCTTCTATAGCGATGAATGTGTATCCTTCATCCTTCAGGAAACAGGCCACGTCCTCTGCTCCAGCACTGAGTGTCTGTATAAGTCCGATGAACATGGCGACGCGTTTGAGAAAATCTGGGGAGGCCTTTTTCTCCAAGACACGATAACTACTCTCTTTTAAGATGCTTCCTGAATATGTTCTCTCGAGAACTATGGAAACTAGCCTCGGCGACCAGGTGCAATGGTCGATGGATGGAGACGTAGGGCTGGTTTCCCGCAACAATTTGTTGCTGTTGTCGCCCAATCCCGACAGGTCTGTTCAGATCAACGGGATAGATGATATCTTCACGACTTACCGGTTGGATGGCACATTATCGCAGTGGAAGAACCCTCTCGCGCTCATAGTCTGCAACGGTGAAGTCGTTCGTGCTGGACAAGCCCAGAGAGGCTCTTCGAATCAACTGAATCAGACGAACCTGATCGAATTGAGCTGGTCTCAATCCGGAGTGAGTCAGACGGCCCGGTCGATGGTCCTCGCAGTCACTGACGCTATGACTGCGAACCTGTTGAAAGTGATTCCCAGTGAAGTTGAGGTGGTGTGCAATCTGAATGAGTTGATCGCACGAATCGAGGGAATCGACACATCCAAGGTGATTGAAATGGAACAACTTGCACAACTACGCGTGCATAGCGTTCCTTGGGTGGGCAAAGTCAAATACTCGGATATCACGAGCCCTATATGGCCATTGAAACAGGAGGCCGCATTTGTGGTGTTCACAGAGGCCTCCAAGACATGGGTTTATGGTGTGAAAAACGATCAGCCGTACCGGCTCAAGAGTTTTGAGACGGGACTTGAAGTGAAGAATGACGGTGACGAATACGTGCGCAAGGCCAAGATCTCCGACTGGATCGATGGTACCGCATACATTGGGATTGTTACCACCAAAAACAGAGTCATTGTCAAGAAAATCGGTCCCAGCTTCGATGTTACCGACGTGAAGAGTCAAATCAATGCCAAAGGGTCTGTGGTGTCGACCCTTCATTGGAAGCGCGTGGACGGCATCGTTGTGCTGACCATAGTGACCTCGAAGAAGGTTGAGTTTGTCTTCTTTGGCTCCAAGGCCCACTTGTCCTCGTTTGAGACCTCACTGTACGGTACAACGGTCCAGTGCAATTCGATCGCACAGTGGTCTGTCGTTCGCGACGTGGACAACCACATCATACTTCACACACTGGTTTCGAACGCTCACAAAGACCTCATATACCTTCGGATGGATCTGCCGAAGTCCAAGTTGCAAAATGCGGGTCCGATCGTCGGAAAGCGGTTCAACTACAAGCAACGGATTGAATCGGAAGAGCTGGCCATCTTTGCACAGTTGACCAAGTTGAACGAATCCGGTCCATTTCGTATCAATTCGCTGGCGGAGGATCCCTCAGGTGGTGTTATTGGTATGGTGACATCGATGGTCCACCCGTCAACTCCTATTGACGGACGGATCGTGTCCAACCGTGAAGATGTGGCATTCAGCGTCATTCCTACAGGCACATTCGACGGCACATTCAATACGATACAGGCATCACCAGCATTTCTTGTTCAATTGCAGCAGCTTTCAGGTCAAACGGTGCCGTTGGAGCCGTTGGAGCAGTTGCATAGCGAGGTGGACGAATCTACGGATCCGATAACGGTTTTACAGTCTCTGATGCTGTCGTCAAAGCTGGAACAAATCCGTGTGAGGAACATTCTGGGCCAGGAGCCCGTCAATAAGTCAGCATTGACGGAATTGGCACGTATCGTGGTGAGGCTTGTGGAGGCAGGGTCGTTGCAAGTCGTGTCTGAACGGGATCGGCTAGCGTATGCCAGTTACAGGGCAGTGCTGGGGTTGGCATCGGAGGATTCTGTGCCGGTGGAGTTGGAGATCCCAGGCATGGACCTCACAGTGACATTTGTGCTGGACAACCTTGACGATACAGTGCTTACGTCTACAGATGGCCACCGGTGGAAGCGGTGCGCGTTAACTTTATTGCCCCTCCTTGAACCTCGTTTAAGGAGCTGTGTGGAATCGGGCATTAAAGTGTTAGTGGAAGACTCCGAAAACGACATGGTGGGGCTGATTCTTCGCAGTCTGCCCCTGTGTATAATAAGTGGTGGCCGGTACGAGGCCAAGTGAATAATGACACCTCCAATCGCTCAGTAGACTAGCTCGCACGTGAAGGCCCCCCGTGCACGGGAAAAATATGGCAGATTAGTGCGAGACCAAAAAAAGGAACGAAGCTTGGTTGGGGCTTACACCGTTGGTCCAAACACTGAGGCTACTCTCGTTGGAAATCAAGGCATAACCGTTAGCGGAAGTGGCAAGCAGTCAGTAAGACCAAGCAGAACTCGAATAGACAGATCAACAGACGAACAAGCATGAGCGCTATCGATGACAGCGAGCGTTCTCGCCGAGGATCACATGAAAACGGCGAACCACGAAGGGCCGAAAGGCGCAAGAGTTCAGGGTCGCGGAGCGACGAGGATGGCTCTCAGAAGCAGCAGCGTCGGTCCAGAGCATCTGGGGAGATCCTGGAGCTGTTAATAGCAGAGTTCAATAAGTCGTCGAACCCACAATCGTCGGTTCGGAAGTCGATATCTCAACGGACGGGAATGAGTGAACGATCGGTGCGAATTTGGTTCCAGAACCGGCGGGCCAAGGCTAGAAAGATCGAGAAGATGGCCAGGCAACAACAGGAGGCCAAGCGGGACGACAATTCGCCCGTGAAGATTAATGATAACTACAGTTTCATAGACTGCCGGTCGCTGTGGGTGGGCCAATGGCAGCGGTTGCGTGCAGGTGCGGTCAACGTGGACGCGCTCACCGATCTGACCAAGCTATCGCCTCGCCAGTTGAACAATGTGCTGGATAGTACGGATCTGGCAGTGATTCTCTCCAAGAAAGACCACGAGCTCAACTACTTCTTCTCGGGTGTGTTCCAGAACGAAAAGGTGCTCTTCCGGATCTTCTATCCCGTGTTGAACATCCTCAGGGCGTCGTTCATCGACAACCAGACACAACTCAAAGACGGAGCACCGCAGGCCGCCCCTACACAGTTGCAAATCGAACTTGGCGCACCTCCTAAATTCGCAGTGCACTTCCTCAAGGACCCAACTACAGGGGAGGAGAACGCCAACCAGTGGTCGATCTGCGAGGACTTTAGTGAGGGTCAGCAGGTCGCCTCTGCGTTCGCTGGAGAAGGCGGTACTGCGATCCCACACATCCTAACAGGTTCGTTGAAACACTTGCAATATCTATCGACGGCCATTCTTTCATACACGCAGAGCGTGGAATCCAAGTCGTCGTTCCCTGGTCCATCAGCGGAGCCACAGTTATTCGAGCCAACGCCTTTACCTGGTACCTACCTGGACACAGAGACTCCTGTCTCGGACAACGTGCTATCGGATTTCGCACCGCAATTGGCGGGCACTCCTACCACACAGACGGCAACGTTACAAAAAATGCAAGAGATGGGTAGGCTCGACTTGAGCAAGATGGAGTCACCGGGCATCGATATGGGTCTGATGCTTGGCACGGAGACGGAGGAGTTGCCCAAGCACGACTTTGATTCGGAGTTCTTTGTGGATCAAGAATGGGAGGCCCCGATATAGGTGTACGAACTAGCATAGCTAATCATAAATCTTACCTGTTACTGTAGCTTAGCATGAATCCATTATTGAGATAATTAGACCTTCTCTTCGACAGACTTGACCTCATCACCAGTCGTGGTACCTTCCTTGTGCTGAACGTTGACCTTCTCGATCTCGTCAGCAAGCATCTGCTGGATCTCGTCATCGTCATCGTAACCGGCGGCCATCTCGAACGAAGCGTTCATCTTCTCAGGTCCAATCAAGGACATCAAGAGCACGAAGGCAAAGACGCAACCCATGAAGATAGCCATAACCGTGGCGTAATCGTAGATGGCCTCACCCTCGGCGTTAGTCGTTGGGAAGCGCTCACCAATGGTTGACTCAATGGTGGAAGATGCAGAAGACACCAGGTTACCGAGCTGGTAAGAGGAACCGACAACGAACGAACGGAACATTGGAGGAGACAACTCAGACAAGTGAACTGGAATAACACCCCAGGCACCTTGGACGCAGAACTGCAAGAAGAAGGCACCAGCGTTGATGCCGGTACCCCTGGTGAAGGCCCATGGGTAGATGAGAGCACCACCGACGACACAGCACAGAATGATAGAGAGTCTTCTTCCGACAAAGTTGGAGAAGTGTCCGACGATGATACCACCGACGATGGCACCGAGGTTGGCAACACAGTTGGTGACGGTGGATCTGTCGGAGGAGTAGCTGTAAAGCTCAGTGAGCATGGTTGGGTACAAGTCCTGGGAACCGTGCGACATGAAGTTGAAGCCGGCCATGAGCAAGACCATGTAGATAATCATGAGCCAGTAGTAGGACCAGGCCTTGCTGGCCTTCTGCCAGAAGGTTGGCTGGACGATTCCGTGATCTTTGTTGAACTGGTAGATCTCCTTGTTTCTGCGGGAGGCCTTGGTGTCAGGGAGAATCAGAATCAGAATCACCAGAAGGAAGCACACACCGGCACCGAACCAGTACATGGCTCTCCAGCGCTTGGTGGTGTTGTCAGAGATGGCTCTCTTGAAGATGACAGCCAAGATGTATCCAAAGGCGTAACCTTGCTGGACGAGACCAGAGATGAATCCTCTGGCATCGACAGGGCAATCGTCCAATGCATAGGCGGTGGCATTTCCGTAGACACCTCCCAAGAAAATTCCAAAGAGGGCACGAACACCGAGGAATTGCTGGTAAGTCTTGACGAAACCGGTTCCGATCTTGAGGAAGACGACGAACAGCATGTTGATGGCAAGAGGGTACTTTCTTCCGTATCTGTCACCAGCGTAACCGAAAGAGAGGGCACCAACGATACGGAGCATCAGCACCAAGGTGATACCCCAGGTGATGTTCTTGGTGGTTTGGTCGAAGTCGAGGGCCAGTTGGGAAACCGACACAGAGATGGTGAAGAAGTCATAGGCATCCCAGGACCAGCACATGAAACCTGTAAAGATCATCCACCATTGCAAACGGCCGATTTGCTTGAGACCCGGGAGTGGGTTCAACAGACGTCTGTTCTGCTTGGCCACCTCCTTGGATGGGATCAGAGATGGAATTCTCGTGGCAACGTACTTCTTGATGGACTTGCCCGACAAGTCAGGCTTTGCACTGTTGTAGATGGCATCGTTGTACTCTTGAATGGCCTTCTGGTCCTCCTTGATATCCTGGACAGTGGCAGCGCGGTGCAGAGACTCGATAGTCTTCACTCTTTGAAGAGCAATGTTATCCTCCTCGTTGGTATCAGCGCGCAACTGTTCAACTTCGTTGCTATTGGTGTTGGTAGCAGACATAGTCAAATGTGTGAAGAGAGAGATGAATTTCTGCGGTTCCCCGTTTTATATATCCTCGCGACGCCAACGTTTCTCACCCGATTCGGCTGCATTTTAGTAGCGGTGTTTCTTTTTGACTGTTTTTTTGTGGGGTCAAACGGAGGTTTTTTTTCAAAGTGGAGAACCTTTAGATACCATTGCTTTACATATTCTGTTGTGACCCGGTGAATTCCGAAGCAATCGAGCGACTCAACTACACTACACGTTGGCTATTTGATAGTTGCGCCCCAATACTGTGTAGATTTTTGCTGGTAAATCTGTGCAGAGGGTCCTAAAAGTTTGCACGCATGACCATTGACAGACGGAGGCCGGACTCTGAGTAAAAAATACTGACCGCCCAATTTGGCAACGATAGCATGGACAAACGGGAACAAGTATCAAGAGGGGAAGTTTGCCTTAGGCCGCTGGGTTTGACACCCCCCACTAAAACTGCAGATGAGACGGGCAATTGTTGCAGATTCGCGCGTTGTCCGACAAAACCGTTGAAGATTTCTCCGACATGGCGGAGATTCGCTAAACCCAGTGTACAAGTTAAAACACCCAAGACACAACCCAAGGTGACTCTGGAGTGGCTGATAATTTGGAAATCGAGTCTCCAAACTCTGCGGTCGGGCCAGCGGAAAGAAAACTCGGGAACCACCGGACATCTGCCCCTCTTCAAGGCTGTGCAATCGGAATCGACCCATCTGCGTTTGACAAATAGCGCCGGGCGATATTATGACAGGTTGGGCCGCGCCGTGGGGGCGAAAACGCGGTGAAAACCCCCGGGAGTTTGCCACCACTTATCCGTTTGGTCCAGTGTAACTCGTTGGCCCGTGTCGGACAGTTTGGCCTCGCATTTGTAGATTGGTAGTCCGACCAGAGCTGGAAAAAATCTCCCTAACTAAGACGTGCTGCCTCGCTGTCAACAGTGTTATTATGTTTTAGTAATGAGGGGCCATCGGAGGTTTCCGGGTCCTGAGTCGGTTCGAACTTGTCCGTTATATTCATTCCGTCTTATTGCGATGGTAAACCCCGCTCTTTACCCCGTTTTTATCGACCGTCTACAACCGCTGTATCTGGTCCTGATTTCGTAAATTATTAGCTAAGCGATTGATTCATCCCGCTCTCACTCCCCTCCCTTCCTTCAGAATCTATCACTATTGGGATTGGTGCCTCTTCGCAACCCTTACTGGTAATCATGCGCCAGTCCCGCTGATATTTAGGCCACTCGTTTCTCAATGTCTCAGACTACCAGTCGTACATATCAAATCTCACTCCTAGAATCAATCCTAGTCGTAGAATCAATCCCAGCCCAGAAATCAAATCCATTTCTTGATGTTTTTTTAGCGTAGATTTGTTTCCGTTGTTATGCCAAAGAGGGCGAGACAGGACGATTCTGATGGGGAATCTTCAAGCAAGAGAGTCTCGATAGGATATGGTGATGTTCCTGTTCAGAATGAGGTGGGATCTGTCGAGGAGTCGGCACGATCTTCTGAGGAGTCGGTAGAAGAGTCAGCAGGCGAGTCTGGAGACGAAGATGAGTCCGATTCAGGCTCCGATTCCGAGTCAGGCTCTGATTCCGAGTCGAGCTCGTCTGGTGAAGACTCTTCGGAGTCTGATTCGCGTAGAGTGTTCACCGAACGTGAACAGTTCGACCTTCAATCCAAGTATAGACATCTGGATGAACAACTGCAGAAACAACGCGCCAAAGTGGTCCAGGAAGGAGGCATAGAGCTGGTTTCGGACGCGTTAGGCAAAGTAGATAATCTGTTTGCATACACACGGACGTCCGTGCAGGCGAATATGGCTGCTCAGGACTCGTCGACGCTGCGTGAGATTGGATACCAGGCGAATATCGCGACGAAAAACCTCAAGATAGGCAGGTCTGATAAACTGCTGAGTTTTGACAAGTTTGCGGCGGCATTTAACCATGAATGGGGAGCCAGTGCTGCTACTAGAGACTTGCCAAAGGTTAATTGGATGTCCTTTGGGTTGCTCGCACACAGAGTCTCCAAAAGAGCTGCTACTTGTGAGTTCTTGCTGGGACCATTGGAGATCAGCAAGAAGCAACGGCAAGCGCGCCAATCAATCACAGATGATTCCAGAGGAGGAGTGACGACTACGGCTAATGCGCGGGACGCTGCAGATATCGGTGATGGCGCCGATGTCACGACCCGTAACACTGAGCAGCTGTTCAGAAAGCTTTTGGAGTATAACGGGAAGAAAGTGCCGCTGCTGGGCTTCTTCTTGGACCCAAGCTCGTTTGGCAAATCGATCGAGAACCTGTTTTATGTGAGTTTCTTGATCCACCACGAGAAAGTGATCTTGTTAGATGAGGATGGCATGTTGTACATCCAGCAGGCCACTAAGGATTCCGTGAAAAGCAGGGGTCTCACCGATACGAAGAGCCATGTTATCTTCAACCTAGACTACACTACGTGGCGCAAGCTCGTTGCTAAGTAACAGGTATCTATTTGCTATATACAGGAACCATTATCCTTCTTCCATCCGTACAGTTTCAACAGGTCCGGTAGTGCCCATTTCCTGATCACTGTAGTATCGAGCTCCGTCGTGTAACCTTGCTCGAACAGTTCGATCCCAGCCCATCCTATCATTGTCGCATTGTCTGTGCAGTACTTGGGCTCGACAAAGTAGAACTCCTCGATCCCAACAGGACCCAACTCATCCTTGAGCATCTTTCTGAGTGTCAGATTCGATCCCACTCCGCCTGCACACACGAAATCCTTGATGTCAAGATCGTATTTGCGGATTGCCAGCTTCACCTTGGTTATTATATGCCTGAACACAGCCATCTGTGACTCGTAGGCCAGCCTGGCAATCAGATCATCATCCTGAGGCAGTTCTCCGTATAACTGTTGGATTTTCCTGCCCAGTTGGGTTTCGAAAGAGGCAAAAGAGTACTGCATCACATCTTTGCGGCCGGCCTGATTTTTCAGAGGCTCTGAGATATGAAGCAGATCAGGAAGTCCGCATTGGTTGTTGTGTTCTTGGATGAACCTCTCCATTTCCTTTCCTATCATGTTGCCTCTGATCCCAAGGATCCGGCCGCACTTGTCCAGCGCATCTCCAGCAGCAATATCAGAAGTTTCCACCAACACTTGGTGATCGGTGACAGATTTGCTCAAGACGCACATTGTATGTCCACCACTGACCAGAACGCTTAGAAAAGGGAACTGAGGCTTGGTACCATTATATTGTAACCGGCACATCAACATATGGCCCAGCATATGGTTGACCCCGACTAGTGGAACGTTCCAAGCGATGCAAAGGCCCTGTGCCAGTTGATAGCCAGCACCCAAAGATCCGATCATTCCTGGACCACGAGTGGCACATATAACATCGGGTTTGTCCCATTCCGCATGTTTCAGTGCATCTTTGACCAGCCCAGGCATCTGTTTCCGGTTATGGGTAGCAGCCTGGTTAGGTTGGATTCCTCCCACCTGTGCAGAGTCCAACGTTTTTTTACCTTCGAAGACTATCGTTGGAGGAGCCTGTGTCGACTTCCTATCCAGTAGCGTTACACAGGCATCGTCGCATGATGACTCGATCGCCAATACTCTGTAGTTTCGTACGAGTTTGGGATATCTGGCCAGTCTGGGTCTCATGGATAGTTTTTCACTAGTAAATTCGCGCCCAATATTTTACTTCAATCTTCTATCTCCTTCTCTTCATGTCGAATCAGAATAACAACCCGCTCTACGAGGAGGCCAGGAAGGCGGCCATCCGGTTCTATGATGAAGAGCATCTTCTCACCACGGACGAGCGGAAAGAGCTCTATGTTTTCTACGAGCAGCTGTTCCGCCGCACATTGCTCAGTTCTTCCGTCGGCTTCGCCGCAGGCGTGGCTTTACCCTTCTTCCTCCGTAGAGGCAAGGTTGTGAATGTGGCATACCCGATCGGAGGAGGATTACTTGGAGGTTCACTTCTGCCACCGGTTGCCGCACCTTTCATCTACAGCCATGGCTTGAACGAGGTCCAAAATAAGTACGGAAAGGACTCCCGTATTGATAAGGTCATTCTCAACACTCCTAGTCCAATCACCAAGTCGTGGTTTTGGTCGTCCTATTTTAAGGGGAGCTCTGAAAACCCTGACATGCGCATCAAGGACCCCAGAAAGATGGACGACAATGACCCTCAGTCCGCCTACAGCACACCTGCCACTGCCCAGTCGGCCTGGGGTAGAATCCGTGGCCCGGACAGTGCCCAGGGAGTGACTCCGACCCCTGAGGGCCAGAGCATATATGCACCAACAGTTGCCGGTGAAGTTACTGACCTTGATAATGAGTACATCAAGACACATCCGCTGCCAACGAACCCTGACACCGGCGAAGTGAACATCTACAGTCCAATAACGCCGAACGAGGTGACAGACATTTACCACGACTTTGGTAAGAACCCGGCCGAGGCTCCTCCTACCGAGGCTCCTCCTACCGAGGCCCCTCCGACTGAGAATGAGTCCGTCTGGGACCGTATTAGACGCCAGGGTAAATAGATCATCAATATACTTATTATACAACTAAGCATGAACATATTTCTTCATTAAGGCCATTTCTAAATTAAGCTATATCGGTATCAGTCTGGCTACTCTCTCTCTCTCTCTAGCAATATCATCAGCAGTTCCCTCTTTAAGTGGGAAACTTCCTAACTCACTTCCCTTAACCTCCAATCAACTTGCAACGCAGTATGGACATGTTGGAACTGGCATCCACGCCGAATCCATCACATTTCCATCCCATTTGGTGACAATTCGGCTGTCATATAACCGATCACATTTGACTCAATTCTCCGCAGAAAAACTTAGCTCGATTCAAACATGTTTAGATCGGCTCGAGTTTGTCGGCTTCGCCCAGCGTTCAGGCCAAGGCCGCTCGGATCACTGAGACAGATCTCTACTTCCAGTGAGAGCAAACCGTTGCAGGCTGGCTTTGGTAAAGCGTCGGCAATTTTGGCCGTGGGAATCCTCGGCTTGGGCTTGCTCAGTATCGACGCTCGGTCCGCTCTTAACGAGTACCTGTGGTGCCCACTGATCAGAGCCATCACAGACGCTGAAGGTGGACACAACTTTGGAATCAACGCCCTAAAATACGGCCTTTATCCACGGGCTTTCGGCGACTACGACGACCCAAGTTTGAAAGTGACTGTTTTCGGCAAGACTCTGGCCAACCCGGTCGGTATGGCTGCTGGATTCGACAAGCAAGGTGAGGTTATGGACGAATTGCTGAGTCTTGGCTTTGGAACGGTGGAAATCGGTACGATTACGCCCAAACCACAGATTGGAAATCCGAAGCCGCGGTTCTTTAGACTGAACGCAGACTCCGCCTGTATCAACCGGTACGGCATCAACTCGGACGGATCGTTTGACGTTGTGTCCCGGTTGCGTGTCAGATTCGAAAAGTATTTAAACTCAGGTGCTACCAAAGAGACCAATGCTCTCGTGGACGGTAAATTGCTGTTCGTCAACATTGGTATGAATAAAGGTGGTGACAGCAGCAAGGACTATGTGGCTGGTGTGGACACATTCGCACCTTATGCAGATGCACTCGTCTTGAATGTGTCCTGCCCAAACGTTGAAGGTGCCAGAGATATCCAGGATCAATCGTTGTTGGGTCCATTACTCAAGTCTGTTCGTGAAAGACGCGACCAAGGTCCAACTCAACTGATCAACTCGACCCAGCAGCCTCCAATTCTAGTCAAGGTGTCGCCAGATCTCACGGAAGGCCAGATTAAAGGTGTTGCACAGGCGGCCAAGGACGCTAAGATTGATGGAATCATCATGTCGAACACAACGACGCAGCGGCCAGCCAGCCTGATCAGTTCTGGTGCTCAGAAAGGTGGTCTATCTGGCCCACCGCTCAAGGAGATCGCACTCAAGTCGTTCCGGACGTTGCACAAGTACACCAAGGACTCTGATCTCGTGTTGATCGGTTGCGGTGGTATTTCTTCCGGCAAGGATGCCATCGAGTTTGCCAAAGCCGGTGCTACACTTATAGAGTTACACACGGCATTTGGCTTCAAAGGACCAGGTCTTCCTTACAGAATCAAGGATGAGATTGCGCAAGAGCTCAAAAAAGAGGGAAAGACATGGATGGAGATCGTCGGGACCGACAATTGAAATAGTACTATACACATCTATTTAAGACGAAAAGTAGGTAATTGCGCCCATAGTGACCACGACAAGTGCGACATCTGCAAAGAAGAACCGGATCAAGTCCTGGTTCTTAATGGCCGCATCGAATGTTGGCTTGAGAGGCTGTGGAATAAATCCACCTGCTAACGACAGCAGCATATTAGGTGGCGGCTGTGGGATTCTGGACCGCAGATAGTAGTATATCACAGAGGCACCGAGTTCTAACGCCAGGAACATGCTCCAGAAGTGACAATCTGAGGCGTCTCTAAGAATCAGGTCTCCATTCGACCAGAATTGCAACCGGGACACCCAAGACCGCTCAGAGTCTTGCGCGTACGGTCTCAGGTTTTGGAATGACGCCTGACAGTCCTCCTGGTCATACATTGTGGCAATCATCAAGATAAACACGCCAATGTATCTGAATAGAGTCGACCACACTTGTAAACGCGTAAGCCTCCACTTGTTGTACTCCTCGGTCTGTGCATCGGCCGTCTTCCCGGCATCACCTTCACCGGGCACACCGCCGAATGCTGCTGCGGCCTTCTGCAAGCCTTCAGGTAGTTGCGGCTGCTTACCGCCTTGCATCTGCGCAAACATATCTGCCATGTTCTTCATGAAATCATCCATAGGAGGTGCAGTGCCATTGGCCCCGCTGGCCCCGGGTCCGCCTCCAAGCAAGTTCTGTAGCATCTTGTCGACATTGAACTCTTCCTCTGACGAAAGCTCCTCCTCTGACGGGCTCTTGTGCAACGGATCCGCCACTTTAAGGTGCGACAGATCAACGGGTTGATCTGATTGATCTGGCGTGGAAACTGGAGGATCCTCTGAACTGGCAGCGTCATCAACTTCCACTGATGGAACCGACTCCTTCGTAGCTGGCTTGGTTGCTGTCTTTCCCGTTTTAACGGAAGCCTTGGTACTTTTGGCGGCCGTCTTTGTGGACTTCTCTGTACCGGTGGTAGGAGCCTCTGTTTTGTCCCCATAAGGCCCATTCATACCGGTGATCTGATCCAGACGATTGTTGGCACCAGAGGCCAACTTCTTCTGTCTTCGTTCCCGAAGAATGCGCCTCTTTTCTGTCGCTGATAGATCGCCCATCGTTGTTTGATTATTCGAATGCAGAGATTCCAGAGGTTTCCCTTTTAGTTTCCTTTTTCTCGGAAGGATTTAATTGAGCTTGCAATTCACTATAGTTCCTCTTACCGAGTCCGGATAGTTTAACGAGAGTGTCTTGGCAAGCAACCGGCTTCTTTTTCCATTAAGTTGGCCCTGAACCCAGAAGGTCAGAATGTAGTTGGATTTGTCGGTTCTTGAAACGCGCCAGCTCGTCGCAAATACTGCTTCTCCTGTATACGGAGGTTCAAAGAGATCCGAAAATAGTGCCGTATTGGTGGCCTTCCAGAACGCATCAAAGTCGTCATGCGGGATATTAACGACCAGTCTGCTGGCTTTCATGAACCTGCCACCCTTTGGCTTCTCGAGGTACCGACACATATACAGTTCGCAGCCTTGACTGAGCTCTGGAGGTGGCTCCTCGTTCAACTTTTTCACTTGATCTGGGTTCCAAAGCCTGAGACAGAGTGACAGTCTATTGGAAGGTGCCTCCTTGAATACAAACCATAGACCGGTGAGTGAATCGCAGTTGTATCCTTGAAACGACTCAAACTGTGTGTCAAGTTGAGTTTCAGCACCTAATGCTTCCATAATGTTCAAATAAGCCAGCGATGACATACCAACAGATGGAGCTTTAGCATTAAGATCCATCGTATCAAGCGAGAGGTTATCAAGTGGCCCTGGAACGGGCTTGGATGGGTCATTGAACATTCTTGTGAGACAATCACCAACGGACGACTTCTCTGACAACGTGTGGTCATATCCACGAATTGTACTGTTTTGTTGTGATTCAATATTCATCTCTGACATGCCTCTATCCCGTAAAACACTCCTGATCGTACTTGTATCGTACATCGAGTCACCACCAGTTGCCGATTCCATTGGCTCCAATTTAGCCTTGAGCGGTAAGGTGAACATGGAGCTCAAACTGGAATATCTCACAGAGTCTGTGGTTAGATTGTCGTTGCCGTTCCCCTCAACAGGGTCAGTATTGGCCTTCTTCAACTTGTACCCTCTTCTGGTGAACAATCCCATACAAGATTGCCTAATCGAAAATTTTATGATTTTTTTATAAGTATGGGATCCAAGTACGATAGATCAAATGGGGCCCGAGGCCGGTCAAAGAAGACCGGTAAACGATGGTTGGACACCAAGATGGAACGGATAGACAATACTCGGAAAGATGCAGAAATGTCCGCAGAGAGAACAGATGCTCTGTTGCAAGAAGAGGCCGGTTTCTTGGAGGCAGAAGGGATGGAGAAGACTTTCAAGTTTAAGCAGGATGAGATCGTGAAAGAGGTCGACGTGTCGACTGCAAGCAAGAGATTCGACTTGAAGTTAGATCAGTATGGTCCTTATACATTAAACTACTCGAGAAACGGCAGAGAGCTGCTGATCGGAGGCCGGAAGGGCCATGTTGCTGCGTTTGACTGGCAACTAGGCAAGTTAGACTGTGAACTGTTCCTGAACGAGACTGTGAATGCTGTTCAGTTCTTACACAACGACCAGTACTTTGCAGTGGCACAGAAGAAAAACGTTTTCATCTACGATAAGACTGGTATGGAGTTGCACAGACTGAGCCAACATATTGGATCAAGGTTCTTGGACTTTTTGCCCTACCACATGCTTTTAGTGAGCAGTGGTACGCAGAGTCGCCTCAGGTACCACGATGTGAGTACCGGTTTGTTGGTTGCTGATTTGCATACTAAACTGGGACCTACTCAGGCCATGAGACAGAACCCGTGGAACGCTGTGATGCACTTAGGTCACGGCAACGGCCAAGTGACTCTGTGGTCTCCTGCCATGCCCACGCCACTGGCAAAGATCCAGTGCTGTCACGGTCCAGTGAGAGCCATTGCCTGCAGCAGAGATGGCCGCTATATGGCAGTTTCTGGTGCTGATAAGACTTTGAAGATCTGGGACGTTCGTCGTTTCTCGGAGATCGATACATACCATACACCTACACAGGCCAACACACTAGACTGGTCTGACACTGGGTTGCTCTCTGTCGGATGGGGCCCGCACGTGACCGTTTGGAAAGACGTGGTCCGAGGAAAGCAAAGCACTCCTTACATGACACACCTAATAGCTGGCTCTCAAGTGCAAACGACCAGATTTGTGCCATTCGAAGATGTGCTTGGATGCGCTCATGCCAAGGGTGTATCATCGCTGATTGTTCCTGGAGCTGGTGAAGCCAACTTCGATGCCTTGGAGTTGAATCCATACGAAACGGCCAGCCAGAGACGCGAGACTGAGGTTAGATCGCTCCTGAACAAATTACAACCGGACATGATTACACTTGATCCAAACGTCATAGGTACTGTGGACCGCCGCAGACCTCAAGAGAGACTTACTGCAAAGGAGGCAGCCGAGTTGAAGGACCAAACTAAGCCAGAGGGTGCGATGAAGACGGGTAAGGAGATCGATAAGATGGTCAACCCGTACGTTAAAAGCAGAGAGTCGGGTCTCCGCAAGATGAAGCGCAGACAGACCAAGAATGTTATATCCCAGCGGTCCAAGAGAATTGAGGCCGCTCTGGAACGTGAGACACAGCTCCGGGCCGAGCAACGGGAGAAGAAGGCTCCGAAGAAGAAAGACAACGTGTCGGAGGCTCTGTCGAGATTCGGCTAGTTATGTACTATATTATCTATATCAAGCATCCTCAGGAATATCGAATAATCCCTTATCAAGAGCTTCATCAACGGTGAATGGCTCTGGGACCGGTGCTTCAGTGTTGGTACTCTCTCTGACGGTCTTAATACGGTCGAATGGCTCGCCTGGAGTGGCGTCCTTCAACACAACAATACCGCTGATGCCCTTGAACTTTCTCACCGGTGTGAACCGCTCTGTCGAAGAGAAGGTGATGTATTTGAGTTGTGCTGGGACCACCCTCGACACGTTGTTGATCTGGTATGGTGTCTTCACATAGAGTGTGCGCAATGAAGTACTTTGCAGTTCAGCGTTATCCACTGCAGGCTGCTCATCCTCAGACTCAGATCCGGATTCGGCATCCTCTTCTTTCTTATCCTCCTCTTCCTCTTCCTCCTTCTCATCGACATCCATCACACCTTCCTCTTTCTTTTCCTTGGCCTTCATGGCAGCACGTGCCTTGGCCTTGGCAGTAGTCGACAACACGGCAGTCTGGACCTTTTCAGCCTGCTTGGCCACCTGTGCCTCTATCTTTGGAGGGTATCCAAACACATCAGGCGGACAGTGGCAGTTGATCTTCAACTTTGGCACTCTTAGGTGGTCGGTGACTCCAATGATAGCCGTTGGAGTGAACGACAGGCACAGGAAGTGAGCCATTGGGAACCAGTACCAGAACTGCGTGAACAACGTGAGACCAACAATTGCCTTGGTGTTGAGCGTGTTAGTCTGGTGGTTCTCTAACTGGATAGTGACATTACGACCACCGGCATCCAAGATACCTTGTGCCAGAGTGGCACCGAACCGCGCCAGAGACTCCTCATGCTTATTGGCCACGGTTGCAGCAAGGTTTTCTCTAAACTGCTTCATGTGTGGGAAACTCTTGTCGGTCTGCTGTATCAAGATCATTGCCTTGGCAATAGTGGCACCTTCACGGACAAAGTCTGTGGCATCCTTGGCAAGAGGGTCAAGAACATCAATGGCCGACTTCAATCCACGACCAGCGCATGAGATACCCAAAGCCATGGCCGCTCCGTAACGAACGTGAGGGTTGTGAGATTGGGCCAGTAGCTCGACGACGGTCGGCACGTTCTGGTAGTCTTTCAATAGAATGAATCCAAGACCCATAACAGCCACACGTCTAACATTATCGGAAGAGTCAGACACTCCAACGTGCAGGAGTCTGCGAATGGCAGACTTGTTGGAAGTGCCTGAGTAGGCGAGTGCAATGGCAAAGCATCCACCGTACCGCATGTTGGCATCCTGGTGTTCAAGCAGCTTGCCGATGATAGGTTCAGCAGCATCCTCTTTACCACAGCAGACGAGTGCAATACCAACAACAAGACCACGCACAATGGTCTCGTGCTGGGTCTCTTGAGCATAGGTGAACATATCGTGAATGGCATCCTGTGAGGCCGATCCCAACATGACAAGACCCATGGCAAAGGCGGCTGCCTCACCGGAGATGGCTGAATCGGCATATAGGACGGTCTTGAGTTCCTCGTAGACCTGTAAATCTGCCAATCCCATGGCGGCGACTCCTGCGCCCAGGCAGCCACCGTGCAGTATGATATCACTGTCCTTATTGTCAGCACTGTCAGAGTTCTCCACGACTTGCTGGCGCAAGTAATCGAGCACCTCTCTACCGTGGCCTGCATAGATCAGGCCAAGACCGTAGAGGGCGCCACCGTTGGTGTATGGAGAGGACGTGGCGCCGGGCAGGTAGGGTTGCAAGACAGTTCTACCCTGTGAGAGGGAGCCTCTGTGGATGACACCAAAGGCAGCAGTGGCAGAAAACTTGGACCATGCCGAGGAGCGGCCCAGCCATTCCAAGTTTGCCCGGAAGAACGAGTCGTCGGTAGTTCCTGCGTGCATGAAGGCGTTCGCAAAGGAAACTGCCGAGTGATGCAGCGAGCTGCGGCCGTCCAGAGCTTTTCTTGTAGCTGCCAAGATCTGAGGGTCTGAGGCGTTATTGTCTGAAAGGAAAGTGAGATCCAGATCGCACGTTGGAACACCGGACAGAATACGCATACACATGGAACGGGAGGTGACATCCTCCTTAGGGTCGGTAGATGCATCGCCGTCGAGATCAGCCGTGATCTGAGCCAGCAACTGCTGAGAGGCAGCACCGACAAGATCAAATGCAATCTGATATGCCACTGGGGCATTATCGGGGCTCGAAAGGAGGCCTTTGAAGACTCTGTGGATCAACTTGGAGTCGTTCAATTGGACGACGATCTTGGTGAGCAAGAAATAGTCTGGGCTGTCCAGTTGCAGCAGCGCCTCGGCAAGCCCTTCAAGGCATGCATTCTTGAGCTCGATGTTGCCTGTAGAGATGGTGGCAGCAGTGAGCACGTAGTTGACTAAGTCGCGGACGGCGTCCTCGCCCTTGGTCTCCTTGATGATCTTATCGACGAGGTCTAAACGGTACGATTCGAGCGCAATTCCCAAGGCGAGTCGTGAGGTACCATCTTTGACACACTTGTCGACCATCTGCTCGAACACAGAGGCCAATGACGCGTCGATCCGGATAGAATCGTCGGCAAACTTGGCCTGCGACACTTTGACGTATTGCTCGATACACTGAGAAACGATCGTCTCGACGTATTCGTTCTGCTGAGAGATATCGAACTTCGGTCCTGCTAGAAGCGCATACTTGACAGCAGCCTCGTAATCGCCCAGATTGTAGTAGACTTTCGAGGCGAGCAAAGCTGCCAGTTGGCGTTGGGAGAAACTGTTGTCCTCATACAGCTCTTCGATTTCGGAGATTTCGTTGGCGATCTCTGCCCAAAACTCGTCAGCAACACTGTTCAATGACTCAAGAGCATATATCTTGAGCTGAGGGTCAGACTGGCCCAGCAGCGACAGATACGGAGAAGCCGAGGTCGTTGTCATTTGCCTTTGGAGGTTAGAGATATTTTTTGGAAGAAGGCCTAAAAGGGCGAGGATTAAAAAAACATAGTTGTTTTTACATAGGATTGATTGATTGATTAGAGTGGGGTGGGTGGTTGGTTGTTTAATAGAGGACTCTCGTGATGACTCTCTCAGAGGTGTTTTCCAACCGGGTGTAGATGTCTCTAATATCGTCAGAGTCAACTCCGGAAATGTCGGCCATCAGGTAAGCAATGCTGCCCTGAGAGTCGGAGAATTGCTTCTCAATGTTATGGTTGGAGAGAATCTGGTTGACAGTCTTAAGCACACCGGGGACGTTTCTGTGGATGTACAAGACACGCACAACGCTCTGCTGGTCCCAGTCTGGGCCTCTGAGAGAAACCTCTGGGAAGTTGACGGAACCGATCGAGGTACCTTCGTTGATGTAGTTGGTCAAAGCGTTACCAACCTCAATACCGATGGCCGACTGGGCCTCCTCCGTGGAGCCACCGATATGAGGAGTCATGATGACATTAGGCAATTCCTTGAGCTCGTCGTTACCGTCAAAGAGACCGTGGAATCCTGGTCCATTTCCGCGAGGCTCTGCTGGGTAGACGTCGAGAGCAGCACCGGCGAGCTTGCCCAATTTCAGTGCCTGTACAAGCGCTGGGATGTCGACGACAGTACCTCTGCAGTTGTTCAGCAGGTATGCGCCATCCTTCATGGCAGCAAGCTGAGTGGTAGAGATCAAGTTCTTGGTCTCTGGCAACTCCGGAACGTGCAATGTGACGAAATCGGAGTTGGCCAAGAGATCGTCGAGGGTCTCGACCTGTCTTGCCGTTCCGAGAGACATGATGCTCAGCACATCGTAGTAGAGAACGTGCATTCCGAGAGACTCGGCCAGCACAGACAACTGCGAACCAATGTGTCCGTAACCGACAATACCCAGAGTCTTACCACGGACTTCCCAGCAACGCGAAGACTTCTTATTCCAGGTGCCCTGGTGCATCTCCAACGATCTGTCACCCATCTGGCGAGACAGCGTGATGACCTCGGCGAGGGTCATCTCAGCGACGGATCTCGAATTGGAGAATGGAGAGTTGAACACGGCAATTCCGTGCTTGGCAGCGTACTCGAGATCGACCTGGTTCGTTCCAATACAGAAGCAACCGATCACAATCAAGTTCTTGGCGTGCTTCAACACGTTGGCTGTAAGTTGAGTCTTCGATCTAACACCGATCACTTGAACGTCTTTGATCTTCTCGATCAACTCTTCCTCGGGGAGAGATCCCTTGTGGAACTCCACCTGGTAACCCTGTTTGGCAAATATGTTGAGGGCAGTCTGATTGATGTTCTCCAAGATGAGGATCTTGACATCACCAGTGGAGAACGGTTTCAGAGCCTTGGTAGGACGAGCCAGCGTGGCGGCACGAGGACGGCCCATTGCTGTGTCAAGGTAGGTGCTCGTAGGCGAGGCGCTGACGGCGTTGGGCGAGGCGCTGCCACCGAACGGCTTAGGCGAAGAGATGGCCGATTCTTTGAACGACGAGGTTAATTGTGAGATTGGCACTGGAGATGACATAGCGAAGCTGAGTGAAATAGTTTGGCTAGTGCAATATGAGTAATTAAGTCAAGTCACGGAAAAGAAACGCGGCAGTGCCCTCAAAGGCCGGACATTTTTCAGTCCCGCCGCCGGAGGGTCCATCGGGGAGGAAAGCCCGAGAAAAAGGCAGCTACGAAGACCGCTGGAACGCGACTGAAGGCTCAAGAACGCGACTGACACTGCTGACAACATTCTCGAAGTACTGCCAAACCGTCACCGCATCTACAACAAACTACTACGCACACATTCATCGATGAGCAGCTTCACGTGCAATTACATGCTGAAAATGAAAAATACGGATCACGTGATATATGCTACGTCCCGGTCCTCCCCTGCACCGCTCTAATTTTTCGACGGTGGGTTGGGCCCATGAAAAGTGAAAAATCTTCGTGATAACTCTCTCCATCACTAGATCGATTTGAAAGTCACCACCCCCGACTTTCCACGTACATTCCGACTAGAACTAACTAACTAAAGATGTCCGGTGCACCAAGAAGAGGAGGAGCTTCCTCAAGAGGAGGAGCTTCCAGCAGAGGAGGAGCCAGAGGTAGAGGCGGTCCAAGAAGAGGCGGTCCAAGAGGCAGAAGAGGTAACGACGAGAAGGTCTGGACTCCAGTCACCAAGCTCGGTAGACTCGTGAGAGCCGGAAAGATCACCTCTATCGAGGAGGTCTACTTGCACTCTCTTCCTGTCAAGGAGTACCAGGTCATCGACCGTTTGCTCCCAGGTCTTGAGGAGAAGGTGATGAAGGTCATCTCCGTCCAGAAGCAGACCCGTGCTGGTCAGAGAACCAGAATGAAGGTCGTCATGGTCGTTGGAGACTCCAACGGTCACGTCGGTCTCGGTGTCAAGGCTTCCAAGGAGTTGGCTACCGCCATCAGAGGTGCCATCATCGTTGCCAAGCTTGCTATCATTCCAGTCAGAAGAGGTTACTGGGGATCCAACCTGGGTTCTCCACACTCTATTGCCTCCAAGACCTCCGGTAAGTGTGGATCTGTCACTGTCAGACTCATTCCTGCCCCAAGAGGTTCCGGTATTGTCGCTTCCCCAGCCGTCAAGCAGTTGCTTCAGTTTGCCGGTATTGAGGATGTCTACACTACCTCTGCTGGTTCCACCAGAACTATGGAGAACACCATGAAGGCCACTTTCGCTGCCCTCGGTAACACCTACGGCTTCCTCACTCCAAACTTGTGGAAGGAGTTTGCTCTTACCGAGTCGCCTCTCGACATCTACGCTGACGAGGCCCTTGGACAGAAGAAGTACTAAGTTAATATATCTTTTAATGTACTGGTTTCTAGTGTACTACTGGCTATTCGGCTGTATGGATCGTAATAATGTATTCAATTAAAAAGGTGGTTAGGCAATCCAGTACCACATGCGCTGCAAGAAGTTGTTTGCTATTGGCTTGACGTATTCGGCATGCTCAGCCTCGATCTCCGTCAATCCTGTAGTGCAGTCGATCTCTTCTGGTGGTGCAAAGAACTTCCAGTTCTTGGTCACGATTGCATGGCCAAAGTAGAGCACCAGAATGATAGGTATCGTAATGTAGGCAGCAATAAAGTCAGATACATCAAAGTCGAAGAAGACGGCATAACCGTTGGTCAGAGTGATGATACTGAAGAAAACGAGGCAAGCCCAGGCTCCAAAGATACTGAACTTACGTCTGTAAGTGACGCGAGAGTCCAGGCCGTGGAAAGTGATGGCCTTACGGAATCTCAAGTATGTGATACTGATGATCAACCATGACACGAAACCAGAAACCGTCGAGATGTTGGACAACCAGGTGAAAGCGGTGGTGGCCGAACTTGAAATAGTCAAGAAGGCCAACAGGCAGAGGGCAGAAGACATGGCCACGCAGTAGTAAGGAACACCGAAGCGGTTGCAAGCGGTGAAAAGTCTTGGCACATCGCCACGGATTGCCATGGAGTAGAGAGACCGCGAGGAACTGTAGATGTAACTGTTACCAGCGGAGAAAGCACTTGACAGAATGACTGCGTTCACAATGTGGTTCAGCACTTTAATACCAGCGTTCTGGATACCAATGACGAATGGAGAAGCCTGGGCATCACTGGCACCGGCATTGATGGCAGACATGAGACCAGCATCGTTGTAGGCGACAACAACACCGATGCAGAGAGCACCGAAGATGTAGAAGAACATAAGACGGTAAATGAAACGGTTGGAGGCCTTTGGCAAGTTGATACGAGGGTCTTTGGCCTCGGCAGCACAGCAGGTGATCAACTCTGGAGACAGAATGAAGGCAAAGGCCGATTTGATCATAGACGACCAGACGGCACAGAATCTACCCGTGCTACCAGAAGTAAGACGTTCGTTGAAAGCACCAGGGTGTTTCCAGTAGTGGAAGCCCAGAACACCGTCCGAGTTAGGAGCACCTCCGAAGAAGATGACGATGGAAACGATGATCAGACCTGTCAAACAGATCAGCTTCAAGCTGGCAATCCAGAACTCGGTCTCTCCAAAGTATTTGACAGCACTAAAGTTCAACACGACGAGAACAACCCAAAGAATGGCAATGAAGATACCGGCATTGAGATCGGTCCAGTAGTTGATGACGAAAGCGGCGGCAGACAACTCTGCAGGGGAGAGCAAAGCCTGTGCGTAGAAGAGATTGAAACCTGCAGTGAAGGAGAGCGACTTGTTACCGGTGTACCGGTCACACAGTGCGTTAGGAGTACACTTACCAGGGATTGGCAAGAATGTCACCATCTCGGCCAACTGGTTCATGATTGACCACACGAACAGAGACAGCACGAGGTAACCTGTAAGCAAAGCGGCAGGACCGTTATTGGCGAGGGCAGATCCACTACCGACGAACAGACCGGTACCAATGGCACCTCCCAGTGCAATCAGTTGTAAGTGTCTAGCTTTGAGACCTCTCTTGAGATTTCCGTCTTTGCCGACTTCAAAGTCGCTAGAGACCATCTGCTTGATGTCTTCCTCATTCGACATACTAGGGTCGATGACCCGGTCGTAGACACCGGCCGGTTGTGAAGTGATATGAGTCAGTTCGAGTTTTTCGTCACCCATGTTATCAATGGTAGCAAAACTGGAATGCTTCGGAGTATGTATAGATGTCGTGGGCATTGTGTAAGCTTTATAAGAGATGCACACGAGATAAGAAGTGACCTAAGTGGAAACTTGTATAGATAGCGGGTGGTGTACGGCAGCAAAAACAGAACCCAGATATGCAGGAAAGTCGAATCTACTGGGGGGCCAATGGGCTTAAGTAGATAAATGTGAATCGCCGTATGAATGACGCAATCAAAACTAATCGGTCATCCCCACTTTTTTCCTCTATACTACGGACCAACGCTTATCGGGACACTTGCTTCACATCTCCTCACGTTACAGCGTTCCAACTAAACTAACCTACGGCATTTCTCGCTTCTAAATGCTCAGTTATCTTACGGCGCAATTTTTTTTTTTCGACAGCTGTCATATTTTTGCGCGGCAATACTGCGGCATTCAAGTTGCTAAGGGCTCAATCAAACCCAAGATATGACCAAGCTACAACTTGCCAATCCACGTAGTATGGACATGTAGTTTGCATGCAGCAGCAGGATTCTCTCAGAATCTCTTCTATGTCCGTCAATATCAAGCCTAGTCTGTTTTTTCTCCCCTGCCTCGGGTTGATAAGCCGGAGTCTTGGCGGATCGGTGGTTTGGCCACTAGAGGCCCCCAAGTAAACCCCATTCCTTGGACTCTGGGGCCACCAACGTTTGACAGCAATATCATCTGATCGACAGTAGCGCGGCCAAACGTCCAGTGGGCATGTCAATGTGGTCTTTAGACCATCGCTTCTACTTGCCACTAATACAGCCTGGCCTTGGTCGCTTCCACTTACCGTCTGAAAAATATCGGTGCCGAGCAGCTTATCGGGTAGTGATCCACTGACATTAACCGCCTTACCTATAATGGGATCATACTTGGAGGCTCCCCAGCCTGACGGTTGGCGCTGGAAGATTGTCTAATGCCCAACGATAACTCCTGTTACCCCGCGTCGACCCCCCATCTCCCGGTAACATGTGATGTGGTCACCCGTTTGCTGTTAATAGACATGGAAACGGTCAACTGTAGCCGATTCGCATTCGTCCGTGGTTCCTCCCTGAGACCCCACTGTTAGTGTTAGCCTTGCTTAACCTTGCTTGATCCTGTGGGGCCCGACCCACCTGTGTCCGCAATGGATCTCCCCTAACTAACACTCCCAAACCATTTCGTTGCTTCCATTGGATTCCACATCACTACACCAGACTACACTCAGTAAAAATTTTAAAACACTGTTTTGCCTTCAGATCTTAGATCGTCATCCAGATGTCTACACAGTTTGACCCTGAGAGCGCCTACGGGCAACAGCTCAAGGCCCATTTGGCCGAAAAGCTCAAGACTAGTAACATCACGGAGGATGCTGAGTACGTTGCAGAGTTCTTACTCGTGCTTATATCGAACAACAGGACCGCAGACGAGATATTGCAAGAGTTCCGTCAATTGTTTGGTGACGCCATCGATGCTTCGTTTATTACAGGTCTCTTGGACGAGGTGAGGGGCTCACAACAGCAGCAACCTGTCCCTGTTCAGCAGCAGCCTGTCCCTGTTCAGCAGCAGCCGGTGCCCGTTCAGCAGCAACAGCCCACTGCTGTCCCACAACAAACTACATTCGACCCACAACAGCCAGCATTTGTTCCACAGCAATCAGCATTTGTTCCACCGCAATCTTCAACGGCCTCTGCGTTTGCCAGCCCTTCTCCTTTCGCCAAACCCGCCCAGCAGGTGCGGTTCCAGGAGAATGACGCGATGCAGGGAGTCGCCAAGACGATTCCACCGACAGGACCAAGTTCGTTTACGCGAAGCCGGCGGACCCAAGGAGGCGTGTCTAAGGGCAACAGCAACGCCAAGGGCAAGAAGTCATTTGCCCTACGGAACCAGCGCAACTTCCAAAATCTCATAGACAAATCGATGGACAACGGGCAGACTACTCAGTTCGTTCAACGGAAACCGCAAGGACGGTGCAAGCACCATCCGCATTGTCACAACAAAAACTGTCACTACGCCCATCCGTTTGCCATTTGCAACAACTATCCGAACTGCCCGAACGCTCCAGGCACGTGCAACTTCTTGCACCCCGGTGAAGACGATGCCCTGATCGCTGAAGTGGAGCTGGTCAAGGCGGAACAGGCTCAGAAGAAGCAGGAGCGCAAGGATAAGCTGGTGAGCCAGGTGACCAAGCAGGTGGAGAGAAACCTCCTGTCGCAGGCGGGAATCTCTCTGTGCAAGTTTGGATCTATTTGTCAGCGTGAGGAGTGTCCATTTGCGCACCCTACACCAGCCAACAGAGATGCCAAAGTGGTTGTGTTAGAATGGTGTCCTGCTAACAAGGCCTGTATGGATCCAAACTGCCAGAAGGCACACTCTTCTCCAAACTACCAGCCACCAGAAGGTGGATCGCACAAGCCTAGTGCCAAGACGGAAGTGGAGCGTACTTTGGAACAATGTAAATTTGGCTCCCGGTGCAAGAACTTCCGCTGCCCTAAGCGTCATGCTACGACCAGTACGATGTGCAGAGACGGTGCCAACTGCACTAGAATCGACTGCTACTTTATGCACCCTCTTGACGAGGATTGCAAGTTCGGACTGAACTGCAAGAACCAAAACTGTCCATATCGGCATCCCGAAGGACGCCAAGTGGGAGGACCAAATAAAAACATGGTTTGGACCAACAACGGCACTGACCAACGCCAGTTTGCCGTTGCCGATGACCAAGTGATGGAACAAGCACCTATTCAGGAGGCTTGAGGGTTTGTATTTAATGTATATTATGTCACCATAGGATAGAGGCTCAGCGAGTCTATCCAACTTTTCACTGAAATAGAATAGAACAATAGGATTATACTACTGAGTAGGGGTAATTTGGGTGGGCCAGTTGGGCGGGCCAGTTCGATGACTAGAATAGCAAAGCTCCTAGCACATCTGTATGGGGCCAACTTGTCGGATAATCATGCCAGGCCCACCCCGGTTACACATTTTAACACATCCTACTGATAAATGGTTTGCAAGGCTGTAACTGGATGACCAAGTAACTTGCTAATAACTTAGGGGTGCCGGCAGAGAGTGTCATACTCACAGCAGAGTGGCTTAATCAGCAGGGGTGCCCCTTTGGAGGATTCTGGCCCGCTACTGGCCGGCTGAACCCTGCACAGAAGAACTAGGGAAGTTGAAATTTTGCAAGGCAGCCACTGAGAACCCAGCAGGTTCAAATCTTTTACGTCATAGTGGTGGAGATCGTGTGGTGCGGAGCCCCGAATGGACGACATAACCGCAATTTGATGTGGTGTAGTCCATATTGGGAATGTCGAGTGTATTAACCAAATATCTGACAACGTACGATGCGTAATGGACGAAAGTAGACACAAAGCCCATTTAGGCAGAAATAGGAAGTTACATTACCCAATCGGGTAAAGAGAAGATCTTATTAACGAACGATAGGGAGCGGTCAAAGCATGCCAAGAATATCAGGTAAAAGGGTAAATGCAGGTGGGAAAATGGTCTAAGTGAGTCGGCAGTGGCCGTGTATATACAGTTGAATGGAAGTTGTTTAGACAACTTCCCGGATATTCGAGTTCGAGGGCGAATCTCAGTGCCCCTTAAGGAAAGAGGCCTAGAACATGGGCTGCAGCACAGCCGTCATTTGCTCGATTTGTATAGTAAAAAAAAAAGATCGTTAGTATAGGCACGACCGTAAAAAGAAAAAAGACAAAGCTTTTCATTGCAACGGTCCTCTTCCTTATATAAGAGCGGTTCCACCCAGTTCTTGTGGAGCCTGTGCCCAACTGACGCCCCAAAACTAACTTACTTTCCTTCCTTTATACCCTGAGTATACGAGTTCATTCCTTATTCTCGATACCAGATCGTTTTGATACCACACTCCTTACAAAAACCATGAAGTTCACCATCTTTACCATTCTTTCCCTTGCCGCAGCTGCTCCGGTCAACCACGAGTTCTCTAAGCGCTCCTCCACATCTGTGTTTGGAGACTTGGCTTCCCGTTCCTCGACCAGAGACAAGTTTGAAGACGGCACCATCAAATGTTCCGATTTCCCATCCGGTAGCGGTGTGATTCCCGTTGACTGGATCGATCTCGACGGCTGGTCTACCATCAGCGATGCCAACGGCGCTAGCCACTCGACATGCGAGGATGGTTACTACTGCTCTTACGCCTGCCAGGCCGGTATGGGCAAGACGCAGTGGCCATCTAGCCAGCCATCGACCGGAAGCACCGTTGGTGGACTCTACTGCAAAAACGGTTACCTTTACAGAACCGACACAAGCACCGATTACTTGTGCGAATGGGGCTCAAACAAGGCTACTGCCGACTCTGACCTTGACGACGTTGTCGCCATCTGCAGAACCGACTACCCAGGTAGTGAGAACATGAACATCCCAACTGAGCTCACTGCCGGAAACTCTACCGAGATCTTCGTCGTCGATGAGGACAACTACTTTGAGTGGGAGAACAAGAAAACCTCCGCTCAGTACTACGTCAACAACGCCGGCGTCTCCGTCGAAGACGGATGCATCTGGGGAGAATCCTCTGGCACTGTCGGTAACTGGGCTCCAATCATCATTGGTGCTGGTTACACTAACGACAACGCCTACCTTTCTATTTCTACAAACTCCAACAGCGACTCTGCCGCCAACTTTAACGTGGAGATCATCGCTGCTGATGATGACTCTACGCTCGTTGGCACTTGCGTTTACGAGAACGGTGCCTTCACTGACGGATCTTCCGGATGCACAGTGACTGTCACCTCTGGTAAGGCCAAGTTCCATTTCTATTGAGTTCGCGCTAGTTCTTTTTCCGTACATCGATACCCATCCTGTCTGGTCTCATGACTTTACTCGATATCTTTACTTATTATTATAACGTTGTTCATTATCATAAATCCTTAAATTATCAACTCCCCACAATTTCCCCAAATAACCACATGTACCCGCAACGCAATACCGACCTTCGTTTTAAGCCTATAGATAGTATCTATGAGGACAGACTGAGGCAGTTCACCAACACCAGTGGTCAGTATCACGACTTGAACCTGCCCAAGTTTTATACCAAGGCTAGGCTCGTTAACATCGACAAGCCCAAGGATAAAGCCAAGCAGAAAGAAGGGTACCTTCAAATGAGACACTGGCCCGCTCCAGGGCTCACAAAGCCGCTCTTCCACACGGTTATCCCATCCAAGCTCGACGAGTTCAAGTTGTTCCATGCTGGACAGTCCTTTGGACCTCCTTGGTCGTCTCATTGGTTCCAGATAACCTTCAGGTTGCCAAAGTCTTTCCTCAACGAAGAACGTGTCATATTGAAATGGGACGCTGGCTGTGAAGGCATGGTGTTCGACCATACCGGACTGCCATTGCAAGGGATCATGGGAGATGGCGAGAGAAACGAATTCATCGTTCCACCTGAGTGGTACGCCGATGGTAAGGAGTACATCTTCTACATCGAATGCGGCTGTAACGGCATGTTCGGCTCGCCCAAGCCAAGCTTTTCGCACTCATTGGTCGAATTCCAGGTGCCTAACTTGGATGCACTCGCTCTTTACTACGATTTCTGGATTCTGAGTGATGCCGCCAGAGAGGACAGTGCTCCTCAGAAGCATAAGGCAAGACAAGTCTGTAACAGTATTATGGACGCATTTGACCCGGAAGATGTTGGCTCCATCAAAGTGTGCCGACAGATTGCTGCTGAGTTCTTAGGTCCAAACGTCGACTCCGAGAAAGTGTACCAGACGAAACTGCCCGAGGTCAACGCCGTCTACGCCATCGGTAACTGCCACATCGACACCGCCTGGCTCTGGGACTGGGCAACCACTAGAACCAAGATTGCTCGGTCATGGTCGTCACAGCTGCGTCTCATCGAAGAATACCCTGAGTATGTGTTTGTCGCTTCTGCCGGTATCCATTTCAAGTGGCTCATCCAGGACTACCCAGACCTTTGGAAGAAGTTGCAAAAAGCCGTCAAAGGCGGCAGGTTCATCCCTCTGGGCGGTGCATGGGTGGAGAATGATACCAATATACCAACGGGTGAAGGTATTGCTCGCCAGTTCATCCTTGGTCAGCGCTACTACCAGCATATATTCGGCTTCAAGTCCGATATCTACTGGTTACCAGACTCGTTCGGTTACTCGACTCAGGTGCCGCAGTTGTGTCGCCTTGCCGGCATGCCGAACTTCCTTACGCAGAAGCTCTCTTGGAACAACATCGATTCGTTCCCTAACTCTTCATTCAACTGGATCGGTATCGACAACTCGCAAGTTCTCGTCCATATGCCCCCTGATAACACGTACACCGCCGAGGCCCACTTTGGTGACGTGAAACGGTCCGTCCAGCAGCACAAGAATCTCTACAATGATCAAAAGGGCATGCTGCTCTACGGTAAAGGTGACGGAGGTGGAGGTCCTAAGGCTGAAATGATCGAAAAGCTTAGAAGAATCAGAGGTTATGCTGACACCGCCGGTGGTCTCATGCCAAAGGTGGAAGTCGGCTGTACAGTAGACGACTTCTACAAGAAGCTCAGAAAGGACACACACGAAGGCAGAGACCTGCCAGATTGGAAGGGAGAACTTTACTTGGAGTACCACAGAGGTACCTACACGACACAGGCCAAGATGAAGAACTTTATGCGGACGACAGAACTGCTGGCCCACGATCTTGAAACGATTGCTGCTACCGCTTCCATTGTCAACAAGTCATACAAGTATCCACATGGAGCCATCGAGCAGATCTGGGAAGACATCTGTCTTTGCCAGTTCCACGATGTGATTCCTGGTTCGTGTATCGAGAAAGTGTACCACGAAGAGGCATGGCCGCTCATGGAGAGTGTCATTGCCAGAGAGCAGAAGCTTATCAAGAAGGCCCTGAAAGTGATCGGTCTGGAAGAGGCTGGCTCGTCCAGTGCCAAGTCCGATTCCATCGTCAAGTTCAACGCGCTCCCATGGTCAAGAACAGAAGTTTTGCCCGTCGAATCTGTCCCTGCTGCAGTCAAGGCATACAGCCAAAGCGACAAGTATGTCTTCTTTTCAGGTGCCAAATACATGCTACCGGTGGCCTCCAAGCCGCGGTACCCGGCCTCTGTCACATTTAAAGACGGTGCTTACACGCTGACAAACGGCCGACTCTCGGCATCGATCGACTCTGACGGTATAGTGAGGAGTCTGATCGACCTAGGCAATGGCAGAGAAGTCATCGATACCACGACACATGTCGGTGGTAACCAGTACGTGATGTATTCAGACACTCCTCTGAACTTCCAAGCTTGGGACACCGAGTTATTCTCGTTGGGCAAGTATAAGCTTGTCGACGCCAGTGAGATCCGGATCGTCGAAGAGGGACCGCTCGTCGCATCCCTAGAAGTCACTTACCATGTTTCTGCCACGAGTACTTTAAAGACGATCATTTCATTGGAGGCCGGCGATAACTTGGACTTGCCATCGTCATTGAAGTTCGATTGCTCCATCGACTGGGATGAAAAGTACAAGTTCCTGAAAGTTCAGTTCCCTGTGACCATCTCGGCAGATATCGCCAACTATGAGACTCAGTTTGGTCTCACTCAGAGACCAACAACTTACAACACCACGTGGGAGATCGCCAAGTTCGAATGTTGTTGCCATAAGTTTGTTGACTTCTCCGACTTCAACTATGGAGTGTCGCTCTTGAACAATAACAAGTACGGAGCCAATGTTCATGGTAACATGATGACATTATCGCTGCTTCGTGCGCCAAAGTATCCAGATCCAACGGCTGATATCGGCAAGCACACGTTCAGTTATGCGATTTTACCACATAAGGGTGCTCTCAGTGCGCAGACTGTGAGAGCTGGTTGGGAATTCAATGACAGACTCAATAAGCCGTTCCATCTGTCTCTGAACGCGGAACAGGAAGCAATGCAAACTGCGTCAGAGTTGGTTCGGATTGTGGGCGATGACAACTTGATCCTGTCCAATATCAAGCGCGGTGAGGATGACTTTGACGTCGATGATGAAGGTGCCAGCTCGAAGTTGCCAAAGAAGCACGTTGGCTCGCAAACGTTGGTCTTGAGAGTGTACGAATCACTCGGCGGTATCTCTGAGGCTACGATCAAGCTGTTTGTGCCGGTGAAAAAGGTGTTCAAGACCAATCTGTTGGAGGAGCCGATCGAGGAGGTGCCGATTGTGGACAATTCGTTCAAGTTGAAGTCGAGGGCCTTTGAAGTGAGTACATACCAGCTCGTTCTGGCTTAAATGGTTGATTTAGCTTAAGTTATTTTTTTCTCCACCTATGCTGGCCAGAGACAAGCATGTGGCATACTTTAAAAGATGCTTAGGGATATTGCCTACGGCATTTGAGTCCGAGGATTCCAACACTCTTGCTATAGCATATTTCTCGTTGGCAGGACTCGGTCTATTGGAGGCAATAGAAGGTCTTGACCGAAATCAGTACATAGACTGGATCTACACGCATTTGGTCGAGACGGACCAATGGTGTGGGTTCCGTGGGTCCTCATTGTACGAGGGCACTCAATTATACGATCCACCGAACATAGGAGCGACACTGTTTGCAATTCAATCGCTTCTGATGCTGGGAGACTCACTAGAGAAGATCAACAGGTCCAAAGTGATGAGTTACCTAGTTGCTTGCCAAAGAGAAGACGGTTCTTTTGCTCCTACTGTGGACTTGGAAACCAAGCTGCCGTTCGGAGAGGAGGATTCTCGCTACTGTATGATTGCGGCAAGTATCCGGCGGCTCATTGGGCCCCAGAAAGACGATATCAACTTGGATTCGTTGCAACGATACGTTGAAAGTACGGTAGGTTTCGACGGAGGTTTATCGATGGGGAAGCTGTGTGAATCGCATGCAGGACTAACTTATTGTGGGATTGATGCATTGAGTCTTATCGGGAGACTGCAAGGCGACTGGCAGAGCACAGTGGACTTCCTGGTGCACCGTCAAGTGTACTACACGAAGCAGGAGTTGGAAAGCAACGAGGATGCGGATGTGGACGACATTGGCGGGTTCAATGGACGGATTAACAAGTATGCAGACACTTGCTATGCATTCTGGAGTATATCAACGCTGACTTTGCTGGGAGCGCAAGAGTACATTGATGCAGAAGCGGTGGCCAAGTTTCTCTTGGAAGGAACCCAGAACGCCCTAATGGGCGGGTTCAACAAGTGCGTAGATGAGGATGGGTATCCCGACCCGTTGCACTCGTTCCTGGGTTTGGCTACATTGAGTCTACTGGGGAAGGAGTCACTGGCAAAGCTAGATGTTGAAACGGTGATCGTTCTATAGGTTGTGTATATACAGGTTTACATTTTGACGATCTCCTCGTAGATTCCCCAAGCGATTCCTGCAGAACCGGCTTTCCGTAAGAGACGAAGCTCCATGCCATCGAAGAGCCGGCGCCAGCTCTCCTTGCCCAGAGAGTAAGCAGTTTGCGAGAAAGTGTGATACTTGGCTCGGTTTAGTTGCATGTTGGTCTTGATCGTGTCGAATGGCGCAGTGATGGCAGTGGCAAAGAATGCAGCAAGCACTGCTGAAAGCGAGTTGACTGTGGCCGCCTGTGATGACGATAGCGTGTCCTTAGGCATCTTAAAAAGCGTTGGTAGTAGACCCTTATACTTTTCATAGAAGGCCATATAGAGTCCGGCGTAAGGCGCATCCCGAAGGCACGTTGCACCGAACCCAGCGAAGAATGAGCGCATGCCTTCTTTGTACATGCTTGACACGGCCTCTGTGAGCGTTTTGTAGTGGTAGAGATCCGATTCGAACCGAACTTTAACCACTGTTATAGGCATAGTGAGAAACCCCACGAAAGCTCTCGAAACCATTCCAGCAAGAAGGTTCTCGCTGGCGGGCAATTTCGGCAAGTTCGACGAAGCTGAGTGGGTCACCTTAGAGTGACGATGTGCCAGTTGCATTCTGAGAGAGTTTAGGGTCGCCAGATAGAGCGCACTACCCACAGACGTTCGTATAGCACTAGGCAAGGTACCTCGCCAGAGCTCCCGAACGGAATGGATATTTCTCACCACAGACACTATTGAGTTGTCTGTAGACTGTTGCACTCGTGTCTTTATCAGGTCTAGAGGTTGTAGGCAGACCGCAGAGGTCATCCCCCCGGCAAACCCGGCCATTAGATGTCGTGAAGTCTTGTCGGACATCTCATCGGAAGTGAAAAATCAGCACACCCCACCCCACATTCCTAGTAAATATTGGATAGTCGAGAACCTACTAGTTAATAGCTAACTAACTACAACTGGTTCAAATCGTCATAATGTATTCGAGATAATCAATTGAGATAGGCTGGTTTGGTGATGAACCGCACAATTGATGGAGCTTAGAAGCCTCCACCACCGGGGCCACCGCCCATTCCGCCGCCAAAGCCGCCGCCTGGACCTCCGCCAAAGCCGCCAAAGCCACCGCCTGGACCACCGCCAAAGCCGCCGAAGCCGCCGAAGCCTCCACCACCATGGCCATGGCCACCGCCCATGCCGCCCATGCCGCCCATGCCGCCCATTCCATGATGGCCACCGAAGATGCTGCCGAGAGCCATAGCTCCTAGAGCACCGGCACCGACACCACCGAGGATTCCCAACTTGGAAGAGGACGACTTAGTCTGCTCGGTCTGAGCAGCCTGCTGAGGCTGAACGTACTGCTGCTGAGCAGGCTGCTGAGCGTAAACCTGTTGAGGCTGCTGAGCATACACCTGCTGCTGAGGCTGCTGAACGTACTGCTGAGCGGCAGGTTGAGTGTACTGCTGTTGAGCAGCAGGTTCACTGTAACCAGCTTGCTGAGCCTTGGTAGAGGACTCGGTGTACGAAGGTGGCTGCTCGGTGCCGGCCTTTTGGGCAGCAGGAGCGGCAGCAGGAGCAGCAGCGACTGGGGCACCATTGAGAGTAGTGCCAGCAGGAGCTTCCCACTGCGATTGGCCAGAGGCCTTGTTCACATAGAACCATTCGTTGTAGTTTTCGTCCCAGACGGCCACCCAGCCCTCTGGAACAACAGGTTGCTGATCTTTAGAACCCATGATAGATTCAATTCTCAGTTAATTTCTCCACATGAAATGCTGAAATTGCCTTGAATTTATATAGGCAGCCACGTATCCAATTGAGGCTGAGTAAATTTCAGATGCGTGATGAATTTATCTGGGCTGAAATCGGTTCCAGAATTTCCTTGAATTCTTTTCTTATCGGGCAGGTAAGGATTTCTAAGTGGAATAATAATAGTCGAATCAATTAAGTATGTATGTAAATCCGTTCGAATTCAAATGGATTCAGAAGAAAACGTGTTGGGTAAAAGAACCGGTCAGCTTATAAGAAGGCAGCAATGACGACCAGCGCAAGTCCGCTAGAAATGAAGCGGCCATCGAGCTTGCCGTTAGCGGAACCTTCATATGTTGTAACACCTGATCCAGAACCGCTGCCTGCTGTTGAGCTGGCACCAGATCTGTAGGAAGTGGAAATAGAGCTGTGACCGGAGGCTGCGGCAGATGAACTGCCTGGTCCTGATTCACTTGAAGCTCCTGAACCTGAGCCCAGTGTGGAGCACGAGGACTCGGTGCAGACAACTGTGACAGTTGTACTAGCTTCAGATGTGACGTAGGTTGTCACTGAAGGTGAGCTTTCCGCTGGTGTAGCCAAGCTCGTACTCACTGCTGCGTTGGAGACAGAGGGTCCGTTGGTGGACTCGGAAGATCCACCGTTGGAGTTGGTGCCAGAGCCAGAGCCAGAGCCAGAGCCCAGTGTGGAGCATGAGGACTCGGTGCAGACAACTGTGACCGTTGTACTAGCCTCTGCGGTGATATAGGTTGTCCCTGAAGCAGAGCTCTTCGCTGGCGTAGTAGAAGCGGCAACCGGAGTTGATCCGCTAGCTGTACTGCTCTCAGGACAGTATGTCGTGGTCACTGTAATTGTGAAACCATTTGTGTCTGTAGTCACATATGTGGTGGTCGTCGTGGAACCACCAGAGGAGGCTGTATCTGTTGTTGGAACAACAATAACTGCCTCGCTCGTAGTCGAAGTGATTACCTCAGTATTTGTTATAGTGCTACCCTCTGAGTTGGTGGTTGTCACCGTGGTCGTGTACGTAGTAGGGTAGACTGAGGTGAATGTGCGCGAAACAGTTCCTGAGGTGATGATGGTTGTCAGGAAAGTGGAAGTAGCAGATGAGCTAACTGCTGTAGTTGGAACAACGTCAACTTCCTCGCTCGTCGTCGTCGTCACGGTCTCGGTCTCTGTAGTCGTACTTCCATTAGAGTCAGTGGTAGTGACCGTAGTGGTGTACGTAGTTGGGTAGGTCGAGGTGAATGTGGTAGACACAGTACCAGA